>JBBMEG010000015.1:6491801-6511953 GCA_037832605.1 Cyclanthera cordifolia | reverse complement strand
CTAAAAGTTACATATGCAGTAATACAATGATAAATACAGTATAATAAGGGTATTATCGACGGAAATTAACACATTACCTATGCCGTCCACGAAATGTCAACTAAACCAAAACGTCAACAGCACAATTTGAAAATTTGATGTTGTTACTTTAGACGAACTAAACAAAAAACGAAGACAGAAGAAAGAAGATGTTGATTTTGGTTAAAATCAAAATAAAAGGAATTTAAGGATTGATCCTGAAAAGGAAACATTATAACATATATAAGAAAAAAAATAAATGTAATAAAAACAGCATTCAATGTAATAATATAGTTAAATTATTTAAAAATTATTACATAAATTCGAAAAATTAAATATGAAAAATTACCATATAAGGTCATCAAGGGCAAAAAAGCGATTGGAATTAAAATCATTTATGTATAAAAATCCATTTAAATATATTTGCAATTAAAATCGATTTGGGATGAAAATGTAATAATTATTCCCTACTTGAATATCCATGTTAAATTCCATTTTTTGTAAAACCTCTAATAAAATTGTCTCACTTAGGCTATGTCTATAACAGCCCGGCCTTTCGCTCTCTATTTTGCAAGGTTATTTTCGTAATTTTTGGGCATACCGGAAATCACGGGGGTTGTGTTGAAATTTATTTTGGGTAAAATGTATTTATTAAAAACACATATCGAGAGGTGTGAAGTCGGATTTTGAAAATTGGGAGTAAAAATATCATTTTTAACCTCAAGGGTATTTTGTAATTTTGACCCTATGAGCATTTTAGTAATCTTGCTTATTGTGCCAGTAGCTACAAAAAGACAAATGAGACCTTTTAGCTCATCATTTTCTCAATCAGTAGCCGCCACCCTCTCTCTCTTTTGTTTTTTGCAAAGCACGTTTCCCGAGCTCTCAAATTCAGTGCACCCGTCGCCAGAATCTGAGGAGCCAGCCAGAACGTGCAACGCATCGCGCCACCACGTCGTCGCCCAGCCCGCCAACCAATCCTCGTCGCGTGTCGCCAAAGGAGAGTATGTCGCCACCGCCCTGTCGACCAACCAACAACGCCGCTCAGCCCGCCAACGAGACTTCGTCGCGTGTCGCCAAAGGAGAGGACGCCGCCACCGCCCAATCGACCAACTAGCAGCGTCGCTAGCCCGCCTTTGAGTCGTCGATACGCGTCGCCAATGTAATGGACCGCCGCCTTTGAGCTCAGCTTCGGATTGGTGAAGCTGATCCGAGCTAGCCTAGCCGCTCCGTAGCTGCCAGCGCCACCCGAACCTGCTCCCGAGCAGTCGCGCGTCAGTTTCACGCCCCGGCGACCGCCTCCCCCACACGTCGCCGTCCACCGTCGCCATCCGACCACGCGTCGCGGTCAACTCGCTGAAAAATTCTCGGGTAGTGTTTTCTGGGTATTTTCGACGTCCCGAGTCCATTTTTAATGGTTTCAAGGCCAAATTCTTATTGTTATACACTGTTTTGACTAGTTAAGATTGGAAAACGGCCCCAGGACGCGTAGTTCGAGCACGATAAAGGGATTTACAGTTTTTCGATCAAGGTAAGGGGATTTTATCGGTAACTTGGGAGCTATATAACTAAGTAATTGCACGTGTAGAATAACATAGATGAATTTTAGAAGATGTTGAGTGCCTTGCTTGCCGGTTATCCATGAAATTGTGGATTTCACTGTTTACTTTTGTTATATGTATGTTACATGGTTGTTTTGCATATGTTTTGATAAGTCCACGAGCAGGTGACCCATTATAAGGTCTGGGAGTGGCATTCCCTATCAGGGTAGCCCTGGATGTGTACGATTCACTTTGTGAGACCCGGGAGTGGCATGTCCCTTTGGGATTGCCCCGGAGTCACCTTTACCATCCAGTAAACACCCGTCACTTTTTAGTCCTACGGGACTCCTGTGTTTCTGTTACATACCCGTTCTCTGTTCCATATTTATATGTGTTAATTGTCTTAATTGTGTTGATCCCAGTTGGGGAATTCTTACTGAGTTTCATTACTCACCCCGTTTATTTTATGTGGATTCCACAGGTACGCATGGACTCTACCAGGATGGATGATCGATGGGGCTGGAAAGACCATGGACTCGTGTTGTGTGGTGTCCAGTTTAGGACATTTCCTTTCTTACTGCATATTTTATCTAAATGATCTTTATATGAACTGGTTTCTGTTGCAAGATGCTTTTGTTAGTTTTCTTTACTTAAACTCTTAAAAAAATTGGGTACCCGTTTTACATGTTTTTAGACGATCTTTATTACTTAATAAATGAGACATTTATTACCATGTCTTCTGTTCTTTAAGTGTTACTTTTAACACATACATGTATGGGAGGCCTGAGAATGACCCTAGTTTGGGCTGGGTCCTTACAATGTTTTAGGTGCTCGTGGACGTAGGACAAACATACAGAACCACGTAGATCTCAGTTTCCTTTTTCTCCTTAATTTTACTATTTTACATATTTTATGCTTGCTGGAATTTTTATTAAATTTGCATAAAAGCAGTTTATAATCTTGTTAGTTCATATTTTTTCGTTGACGTAAAACACAAAATCGATATATACTTAGAGAAGATCGAAAGCAAATTTTTGTAACAAAAATCGTTCTCCTAGACTTTATCTTCAATAGTATGTGAACATTTTTCATGTGTACGAGTAAAAATAGTAAACAACCTTGATTTAATAAATCTTCCATATTTATTTTCAAAAAACCTTATAATTATAAATCTTCCATATTCAAATGACTCTTCTAGGTAGACCAAATTAATCACAATTTTGGGTACTTTGTTTTTCCACCTGTCCTCAATGGATCATTGTTTTCTTTTTTATTAAATATACGGGGTGAGAGATGTCCACATCATATGGTTTGAGACGGAGATAATTTTACTGTTCCCATTTTCACTATTATTTTTAATCTTCATCCCCACAAAATTTATTGTAAAATTTTTCGGGAAACATGATGGAGATTATTCTCAAAGAATGCACATAATCGGGTACCTCACAAAAAATTATTCTCCATTTAAAAAAAATTTCTTTTCTTTTTATTATTCTCAAATTCTTACAAATTTTCCCAATCTTAAATCATCTTGCTATAGTTTAGATAGTTTTTTCAATAGTTAAATAAATGTTTATTAGTTTCAATTAGATAGTTAATTATGTAAGAAAAATATTTATAAAAATAAAAATTTCTAAAACTTTACTTATATAAATGCATTAAATAAAACAAAAATAACATAATATAATATATAAACGAGGCAGGGAATGGGAAATTGAGAGGTGGAATACATTTCTAGATCTCATCTCTATTTGGCTCACAAGTAAATTTTCATCTCACTCAGTCTCCTATTCATCACCTAATTGGAGATTCATTACCGGCGGATCCGCGAGGAGCTCTGATCTCATGGAAAATATGGACATCTCTAGAGAGATCGAACAAATAACCTTGAAGTCATTAAATCAAAAGATAAAATTTTCAATTACATTATGTAAGACCTATTAATCAAAAAAATTATAAGTTCAACACGTTCTGACTCCTCAAAAAAAATTAGAAATCATTCGTCCAAGAGGTTATGCTTATTTGGTAATAATTCATTGTTTTATCATGACAGAAAAAGTAAACAAACAAAACCGTTCAAACGATAATATTTGCTGTGTGCAATTAATAAATGTATTAATGGCCCTTTAAATGCCAAAATCTTTTTCAATTATTAATATTTTGTTTGAATCCTTCTTCCAAATATAGTTGACTTTAAAAGCAATAGTAACAACGTCATTAATCATGAGTCAGATATGGTTCTTTTTCCTTTTCTTTCGTAGGGTTTTTTTTTTTACTTATGGTTATTACTTTTTAGATATCAGCTACCATTTATTCTTTATAAAATAATAAAACCTCATAAATAATTTTATAGGGAAAATATTTTTTGAAATATCAAGACAAGACCTAGAACCTCTCGGACGATAGTCGAAGCCACTTCGGTCCTCAAGGGTGTAACGACCCGAGATTTTGGATTCTTTTAAAAATAATTATGTTTTACTTAATCGGAAAATTGAAGGACTGAATTGGACAAATTTCCTTTTAATTAGAAATGTTGATTGGACTTAAGAGTTAAGGCAAAGAGGTAATTTAAGGAAATTATGGTTAAAAATGAGAAATTTGAAGTCATGAGCATTTTGGTAATTATCGCCACTAGAGGGCAAAATAGGGAAAATGACAAATTAAGATTAATCATTGGGCTATAAATACCCAATGATTGACAACATTAATAACCCTAATCATTAAACATTAGCTAGCCTCGTCAAATTTTTGAAACTTTGGAAGCTTTTCGCAGAAATCTGTGCACCGCCGTGTGAGATTTCGTGTCGCCGCCAGCACCAGCCGCTGCAATCTATGTATCCAATCCAGAAGTGCCACGTGTTGACAACCGATTCGTGCCCTCACTCGAGGAGCAGCAGCTACTCGCCAGGCATCGTAGGGATCTGCGCCCGCCAATCTGTATGTGGCAGTGTTGTCATGTACAGAGGGAGCTTTTGGCCGTAAGTCTTCGTGCCGCCGACGTCTGCAGCCTCTGAACTTTGCATGTGTGTCGCTATCTCACTAGGCCGCGTTTTAGACGCAGCTTCTCATTGGTCTCGCGCCTGCCGACCCTGTAGAGCTAATCTGAGCCTATGTATTCTGTTCTGAACCTGTTGTGATGCGCCCTAGCCTGTTGTTCACGCACCTCACGACCGGCAACCACCAAGCCCATGCGTCGCCGTTGGCGCTACCGTCTCTGATGACCGAAACATTTCTGAAATTTGCTCATAAGGTAAATCTCGTGTCCCGGGTGTCCATTTTTTGGGTTTTTAAGAGCTAATTCTCACCCGTTTGTCTTGTTAGGCCACTTTTAGGTGGTGATTCTTTAAGGAACCCTAGATTAAAGTTTTAAGGGCTGTTCCGAGCGGTTTTGAGTCAAGGTAAGGGACTGTTTCCCCAGTATAGGATTGTTGTGGGTAATCATGAGCATTTATATGATCTGTTGAGCATTAAATGACGTGTTTGCTATGAATGTCTGTTTCCCAAGATTTATGATGTCTTATGTTATATTAAGTCCGTTCCGGCATGTTATAGTTTTGTGATTTTCATGATATAGTTAATTGACGTTTGTATGTTTGTTAAGCTAGCCCGGTATGTTTAGCTTGAGATAATAATAATAGGTTTATAGAGGATTGTTCCAGTTGGGGTGTAATATTGTTATCCCTAGTTAGGAGTTCCAAAGGGAATCGTTCGTGATTAACTGAGTTTAGTTGGTCCAAAGGGAACCGAGATTGTTTTAACAAAGCTTAGATGTTCCAAAGGGAACTGTTGAGTTGAACTGAGTTATAAGATGAAGTTAATGAATGATTTGAAGATTAAGTTTGAGCTAAAGATAAAGATTGAGTTATAATTAAAAGCTTTAGACATTTGTGTATCATGTTATTTCGTGTTTCTCTGATTATTTATATGTTCTTGTTAGATCTCGTGTTGTGACCCTTACTGACTTTTCGTGAACTCACCCTTTCCATTGTAGATTCCCTCCAAGTACTCGCTAGTGAACCAGGATGGCTGAGCTGAAGCTAGTGTGACCATGAGCAAGCTGCATTAAGTTTTAGGACGTTCAAACTAAAGTTGTTATGTGATTTGTTATTTGAAGCATGAACTATTTAGTTTAGAGGCATATTAGTTTAGGTTTCAATTATTTTAATTATTTTTCGGGTACCCTCGAATTATGTTTTATGGTTTTTAAGTTATTTCAATAAATGCAAGAATTTGATACATGTCTCTACGAGCTTTTATAACTGTGTAATTCATGTATAAGAGGTTAAGGTCGCGGGTTTAACTTTGTGTTGGGTTGGGTCCTTACAAAGGAGGTCAGTCAAAGGAGGTCAGGACCCCTAGAGGTCGGCCAAATCCAATCTAATCTCCTTAGGGGTCGGTCAAAAGGAGTCCAATCCAGCCTTTTTGTGTGTTGGTCATGGAGACCTTGAATTATTTTTAAGTTAAAGAAAATAATTATTTTGATCATGAAATAGTTAATATAGTGAAAGTGAAAAGTAATTAGATGAAGAAATACAATGTGAAAATAAAAAATAAATATGATTATGGAAATAAAATAATTTCCTCTTTCTTTATTTGTAATAAAATAAATAACAAATAATAAATGATGTTCTTTGTTTAAACCTTGAAGGTATTTAGGGGAAAATAAATGAAATTGAAAGAATGAGAAAAAAATTATGATTAATTGTGTCCGCAATTATTCCTTTCATAATTATGAATCTAACTTTTTTTACAAAATTTTTTATTCTTATCACACTTTTTATTTTGAAACTAATTGTTATGTTCTTACAAATATTTTTCATTCTCACGATAAAATTCATTTTTTCTATAATAATTTATTTTACTTCAAATATAAATAATCATTCTCCTTACAATTGATCTCTTAAATCTCTTTCACTTAAGCATAAATAATAATCATCACCATAGTTTGCCACGTAATCATTCTTCTTTCTATTCTCTTTAACTCTCACTATCCTTGTAATTATTTGGGAAAATTACCTTTTTGTTAACTGGATTTATAGTCTAGTTTCAATTTGGTCCATATGTTTTAAAAATGAACATTTTTATCTCAGACATTTTTATAATGCTCACTTTTAGTCCTTACGTTCTAAAATTGAACATTTTTACCATGAAAATTCAATAATGTTTTCTTTTTGTTCATAGATTTGGAATATAGTTTTTGTTTGATCTATGTTTTAAAATTGAACACTTTTATAATTAATATTTCAATAATGCTCTATACTAAAAAAAGAAAGAAAAAAAAGAGAATATTTATATTAATTTAATTTGATTATATATATATATAGCCCAAATGTAGTTGCATTTTTTTTTTTTTACAATATGATTTTCTTTTAGTTATGATTCTCAAGATTAGTCGATAGCAAGTACGTTAAATGACCATCCATTATTGGTTTTTTCTTATAATTTCTTTTATTATTATTTTAATTTCAAAATAGTGTGTATTTAGGGGAAAATATATATTTTTAATCTTTAGTGTCTAGGGTCTCACTTATATTTGGTTGTTTCAAAATTTAATAATTTTATTCATGATATTTCGCTCAATTTTAGTTATTGAGATAACAAAATTAATGTTGATTAGGCTAATTTTGAATTTTGATAAATCGGTTATTGTGCTTTAGATGTGAATTTAATTTTTTTTAATAAATATAATAAAAAATTAGAAAATACACATGGATCATAAGTGAGCATTATTAAAATGTCAAAAGTAAAAATATTCAAGTTTGAAAAATGTGAACAAAACTCAAACTAGACTCCCGACTTAAAAGACTTGAACATTATGGAAATGAAAATGTAATGAGTAAAAATGTTATGTTTTAAAATTTAGGATCAAACTAAAACTAAATCTCACTAATCAAGAGACTAAAAAAATAATTTTCCCTAATTATTTTATTCTCCTTCTATCTCGAACACGTAATAAAAGAGGTAGGGTTGGGCAACAAAATTTAGAGTCTACATGGGTGGTTCGGTGGCGCTACGAGGAACGGGCCAAGTCCAGCCCATTTTTTGTGGACCTTTGAAAGTTGGAAGATGGCTAAACAAACTGCCAGGCGAGATCTCAACTATCTATGCCACTCTGTTTCCTTCTTCCGTTTGCAGACAGTTTTCATTACTGATTTTCTCTGTTTCTGTTTCCTTATATGCTAATTTTCCTCTGCATCGGTACATTGGTTCTGAACAGCTTCAACATTTCTGCCTATTCAAATCAATTTTCTCTGCCTCCATCTCGCTCTTGCTCCTGAAGATTGACCGAGATGGAGAGTTTGCCCACCACGGCCAAACCCGAACGGCGTGGCCGATCCAAGCCTCTTCAGACCTTCAAACCTTCCATATTTATGGCGTTTTTATCTTGCCTTGCTTGGCTCTATGTCGCCGGAAGGTATGCCTATTTCCATTTCTTGTTTTTTTTTTTTTTAAATTTCTTCTCGCTCCCGTGATAATGTTGGACGGAAGATTCTGAATCTGGACAATTGAGCCACAGTGATAGTGCAATTTTATTCTCGATTTCGATTAGGTTGCTTCTGATTGTTTGTTTCTTTTGATTCGAAGTTGACCTGATGAACGATCATGCGGATTTATTTCATCGTCATATTGGCTCTCGACTTTGTTGCCATACCTAGCTGCTTTTCTTAATTTTGGGACTCTTTTCGTATTATATTATGATCCACAGGAAATGCATTCAATGAGAGACAGTAGCTGTAGTATTGCGCTAATCTATTGAAGTTCACTTATGTTTCGCTTAAAACTTCATATATTCCGCTTACTGTTGGTTTGGTTTCTTCAGGCTATGGCAGGATGCAGAAAATAGAAAAGTACTTGCTGGCCTTTTACAGAAGAACGCATCTAAGGTTTATTAATTATGAGCTGAGCACTTACTTGTTCTAAAAAAATTATGAGCACTTTCTCAATTCTGGAAGAAATACACTGAAACTATTACCGGTTTTCGCATCTGTGTAGCTTTCTTCCATGTACCATGAAATTTTAATTTTGAATAATTACTATGCGCATATTAACTTATTGCTAATTGATTCAATACGTCTAGTTCTGCTTGTATTCGTATTCTCCTCCTTCATCCTGCCAAAATTCACCATGCAACTATAGTTTTTGTGATTTAGTGATACTGTTTAGAATGGTACTGTTGACCATTGAAGATGCGGTGTCATTGTATGCAGAGACCTATGGTTTTAAGCGTTGAAGATAAGCTGCAAGTCCTGGGTTGCAAGTATGTGCCTAATTTTTCCTAGTTGATTCTCATATGAAATCCAATCTTTGTTTTGTAATATTCCCTTCTAATTTATTGAAAACTACAAGTCTTTTTTATGAGATCTTCTTATGTATTTCTCGCAAGGGATGGACATTTTGTTTTCTCTTCATATTTTGTATGATTTGTTTTTAGTTAAGTAATTTCTGATTTCTGTACCAATCTTATTGTCTTATATATTATTGAAATTAAAATTCATATAATTTTTTAAAGAGATTTGGAGAGAAGGATTGTGGAAGTAGAGATGGATTTAACATTAGCAAAGAGTCAAGGGTACCTGAAAAGTCAATTGCGACAGAGTGGATCTTCTGACCCTGGGCATAAGCTTCTCGCTGTTATCGGTGTTTATACAGGATTTGGAAGTCGACTAAAGCGCAATGTATTCAGAGGATCTTGGATGCCACAAGGTTAGTCAAGGTTTGGATATTGTTTGATTTGGGTGTAAAAGTTAAACAACTTGCTGTGCTTCATTTCAATGATTTTGTTCTCTTTTGTTTTCATTTTTTAAGTTTATAATAATTGAGATCAAGTATCAGAAAACTAGTTAAGGTGTTCATTTTTTCCCATTTAAGCTAGGGAAGGTCCATTGGAATATTCATGTCAAATTAATAGTAATCAGTAATCTTATAACCTGATTCTAACAGTCTTACAATCCATTAAATTGTACCGCTACCATATGAGAGCATGTCCATGGTACCTAATGTCGGTATTAACTATTTAATTTCTGAACGTTGATCTAGTTGATATTGACATTTTTCTTTGGAAATAAAAGATTCACTCCTTTGTAGGGGTTTGTAATAGGTAGGCAGAAAGACTTAGATCTACTGCAAAACAGACTGGCTTATTTAACAGTAGTATGGAAGAAAAAAGAGCCATGTTTTACATAAAAAGAAATCGTGAATTCAAGAAATTTAATATTTGGTTGCTCTTGTGGATGAGAGAGAGAGAGAGAGAATGATGTGTGAATGTGTTATTTTAAGGATGTAATGAAGGATTTGTAGGGAAATGTTTTCTGTTAGAATATTTGAATCTTATCGAAATAATTGAATATGTTTCAATTTTTACTGACTGGTTTAGATTTCTGGAATGTGTTTATGCATAAAACTAATGATATATATTATAGATAATCATTAATCACTCTTTTGGCCTTTGTAGGTGATGCATTGAAAAAGCTGGAGGAAAGAGGGGTGCTAATACGCTTTGTTATTGGCAGGAGGTTTTGCTTTCCACTTTCAACTTTGTTTTCATATCAACGTTCTTCACTTCCATTTCTTTTTCTGATGATATATCATTTTTCATCTCTTTCTTGCTATGAATCACAGCTTTTCTGTACTTTCCTGTCATAACGTTATTGATTTTGCATTGGCAGTCCAAACCGAGGTGATACCTTAGACCGCAATATTGACAAGGAAAACAGTTCAACTAAGGACTTCTTGATACTTGTTAGTTATTAAAACCCTAGTCTTATGTATTTCACTGTTCATCTCTTAGAATTACAAAGATTTTCAACTCAACTTTTTGGTTCATGATTCTCTTGGGGGATGTTTGGATTTGGAAGAGAGGAAGAGTTGGAGTTAACTCCTTGTTTGTTTTTAGTACATCACAACCTCTCCCCAACTCCTTAACTTCTTATCAATTTTTCTCCAACATCTCATTAAACTTTATATCAAATTTCATCTAAAATTAACACCTTCTCTCCTAACACAAATCCCTAAAAAGGTTTTTCCAACCTCTCCTCTCTAAAACATCAATCTCCAAAATAAATACTTCATAGCTCCAAATCACTCCATTTCCTTTTCTTCCTCCACTTCCTCCCCCAATAGTATAAGTTGTGCCTGCATGTTCAATTTCATTGTGTTTAGAATGTAGCCAATATGCAATAACATCTGGAGATGGTTTGGTAATAAGAAGCACGGGCACTTCTATTTTGATAATGTATCCGTGTCGGACACTTGTCGGACTCTAACTCTTCTAGACACGTGTCCGACACTCAAAATTTCGCGTCCTCATTATTATTTTTAATTTCGGACACTTCATGAACACACCTTGGACACTTCATGGGCACCCCCATTTAAGACTTATTTGTTTCAAGTTGGTAGAGGCCATCGACAATGACATCCACTGAAGATAGATGTACTAAAATGAAAAATAAAGGAAATAAATAAAGAAAATAGAGTGAAGAAAAAAAATGAGATAAAAATTAAAGTATTATGAGATTGTTTAAGGTAGGTTTATAAATTTTGATTTTTGTGTTTTAGTATACATGTAAAGAATGATGAGATTTTGATCTTTATTGGATTTAAATAGACTCATACTTAACTACCTGAGTTAACTTCATATTCATCCTTATTTGAAATATTTTTCATAGTTAGTAATTTTTTTTTACTATTTTGGATTTTATATTTTAATAGCATATCATATAAAATTATAATAAATAACGTGTCCTCGACGTGTCCATGTCCTACATTTTAAAATAATGACGTGTCTACGTGTCCATATCGTGTCGTGTCTGTATCTCGTGTCCGTGTCCGTGCTTCTTAGGTTTGGTAAGGAGTGTCTCCTTAATGTATTGGTACAGTACAGAACGTAGAATTGTTAATCGATGTGTATGTATGGTGTGATTTTTTATGCCACCAATCGCTTACCAGTTTTCAACACGGTTCCCTTTATTTTGTAGGAAGGCCATGAAGAAGCTGACGAAGAGTTACCTAAAAAGGCAAAGTTTTTTTTCAGCACAGCAGTTCAAAATTGGGATGCAGAATTTTACGTGAAAGTTGATGACGAAATTGACCTTGATCTTGGTTTATCATCTAATCATTAACCTCTATTTCTAATAAATTATTTTTCATTGCTTGATGATTAATTGAATTTTTTCTGGGCCATGTAGAGGGCTTGATTGGGCTTCTTGAACATCGCCGCGGTCAAGATGGTACTTACATTGGATGCATGAAGTCTGGAGATGTGGTTGCTGACGAGTATGAACTCTTTTATCCCATTCTTATTATAAAATGCATGCAGATGTATTGATTCTTTTGTCCAACTGCTGCTATAGTATACTTGTGACTATAAACTGAGATACTATACTTTAAAAAAAATTCATTTTTAATGAAATTATTTATTTCTTTGAACTATTTTTAATTAATAGTATTTGCGTTATTTTTGCTCCGAAGGAAAATGTTTTTTCCTTATATCAAAGTCAAGAAATTTATGTATATTTCATTGGGTCTTACTAAAAAAATTAGCATTGTTTTCTGACCGATGGAACTCTTAGCATTATTGTTAGTTAAACTGGTTTTTTTGTTGTTATTATTCTAACCTTCTAACTTAAACAGAAGTATCTACATATTTTAATTTTGTAAGAAAAATGCCTACTCATATATTCATGTTGATTACTACTTGAACGTTGCATTTGCAGAATAGTAATTATAAAATTTAGTTTAGAAATTAACACACTTAGGTCCTGTTTCCGTTTGATAACTATTCTTTTCCCGTTTTTTGTTTTTTAAATTTAAGTCTATATTTATCTCAATTCGCTACATATATCTTTACTTAAACATTTTTTCTTTAAGCAAGTACATGAATCCTAACCAAATTTCATAAATTAAAATAAGTATTTGGAAGCTATTTTTTTTTTTTTTGAAAAGATCACAAACAATTTCATTAAGATAATGAAAAAGAGTACAATAAGATAACAAACCCCGAAGGGCAGTAGAAAAAAGATCCAAAAAATCCCGACAGGCTACGCAGAGCCAAAGCGAAATAAAAAGAACATTAAAGGTGGGAAACCATATTGTTTGCTAAGTCTTGCAGAGAAATAGAACAAAAGGAGCTGGATAAAGAACACCATTGATAAGCATTAAGCAGAGCGCGCTCAAATTTGACTTCCCAAGATGAAGAGACATTATCAAAGATCCGTTGGTTACGCTCCCACCATATTTCGTAAAGGATTGATTTTGAGATATTGGCCCAAAGGATTCTGGCCTTTTTTGGTAGTCTTGGACCCTTTAAAAGGCTGGTGACATTCTCTTTGCAATTATTTGAAAAAACCCAACTGACTTTGAATTTCATGAAGAACTTTGACCAACAGGGGCCTGAGAAGGGGCAGAGGAAGAATAGGTGAGATGGAGTTTCAAAATCAAGACGGCAGAGAGGGCAAGACGAAGGGGAAAGCGCGTGGTTAGGGAGCTTGAGTTGTATCCTGTCCGCCGTGTTTATGCATCCATTAATGAGAATCCAAGAAAGGATTGACACCTTTTTTGGACTTTTAGTTTTCCATAATTGTTTGTATAATAATTTATCCATAGTTGCCGAAGAGTCCAAATGCCTTGATAGTGAATTAACTGAGAAAAGACCTTTGGCAGCAAGAGGCCAAGTCAGTTTGTCAATAGCAGAAGTCACTGTCTGGCGAGAAATTACAGAGAGAAAGTTGATGAGATCCCTTTCTTCTTCTTCAGTCAAAGAACGTCTGAACTTGATGTTCCACGAAAGAGAGTTTGAATCCCAAAAAGATGCCACTGAACCTTCTTTAGCCGTTGAGATAGTGAAAATTCTTGGGAATAACTGTTTGAGAGAAGAGCTGGCTGCCCAAGTATCTGACCAGAAATCGATTCTTAGTCCGTTACCTAACTGAAGTTTTGAGAGGTGATAGTTCTTTTTCCACAGTAAAGAAATATGGTGCCAGGGACTTTTAAGGCTAGAGTGGCTCTTAGGGTGGGTGTGCCAAGTAAGATGTAGGCATTAAAAGTCATGAAAATTATGTGTTGAAGTACTAGCTTGTAGGCTTAAATTTTATAAAACAAAAACAAAAAATGAAATGGTTATCAAACTGGACATTAAATATTCCATGCAATTTCAATTTGGCCAAGAACAGTATTAAATTTACAATTCTATTTTGAATTGATAATTATAATGATGTACAGTGACTTCAGCATTTTAAACTGGTTGTAGGAATATGTTGTTTTCACCTCCTTAAATCCTTGCTTTTTTATGATATAAATACTTCATTCTTTGGTTGCTTCGGTGAACCATTCCAGATTTAAATGGGGAATGTTCACGTTTCCGAAGTAAAAAATGATTTTTAAATTAGCCAGTATTAAAACGCTGTGTAGTTTACATTGCTCTGCACGGTCTAGATTTGATGGTGCACGTGGTTTTGTAAATTAAACTTTATGGTGGTGCTTGGATAATGTAGGAAGTGTTCCCTGTTCTTCTCTGTTGATCTTTAAGGTTTTTATATGCTCTATTTCTTTTTTTTTTCAGAGGAAAGAAGTGGTATGAACCTGAATGGTGGAAGTTTGGAGACGGGAAATCGTATGTAATCTAGCTTCAGGACGGAGCCCTGAAGAAATATTTTAATTTTGTTCTTCAAATATATTGAATACTGCCTGGAATCTGGTGTAAAACGTGATCAATTTTTGCATCGTGTAGGTACTTCCGGCATGCATCTGGTTCGCTTATTATCCTCTCCAAAAATTTGGCTCAGTATATTAATATTAACAGGTAATTTCATTGACTCGGTGTCAAAGGGATATCATATGCTCAGTACGTCTAGGGAATCCAATTCTGAGGCAAGTAGTGCCTTGAGCGCAGCAGAAAAGCAATCTATTATCTGAGTAAAACTAAATAACTCCTAGTTCAAGAAATCTCAGGGGTAAAGTTGACCTGCGCTTAAGCTGATCATGCAAATAGCCAAATATCAAAAAGGAAAAATTAGAAAGTCTAGGATTTTATATTTGAATCTTTTTGTATATATTTGTGATTGTATGAGTCAAGGTTTTAAAAGGCATAAGGCAGCCTTGAGACGTTTTCTCTTGGTGAAGCGAGGCGTAAATCTTGAGACGGTTTGAGTCGTAGGACTTATTTTAGATTAAAAAAATAACATATTTAAATCTTTAAATAAAAAAACTTCTACATTTTTAACATTGCAATACTCCTTAGAAGTACACAAACTAAAAAAATAAGGGAAATTTAATCAATGAAACAAAAAGGAAAAAAAAAACTCACCTCAACTTGCAAAGATGTGTTGTCAAAGGGGGCGAGAGCTTAGTGGTAACCTTTTGTCTTCTCTGAGAGTGGATTTTAATTGAAGGTGGCAATAAATGGAGACTTTTGAAGTTCCAAAGAACGACTTTTAGTCTTCTTTTTAGTCTTCAACGTGAAACTTGAAAGGATTATGAAGTGGTGTCTTTTAGTTTTAGGTCAAACAAAGGATAATTTTATATTTATTTGGGCTCACGATGGCCCACTATTTATGTTAGTTGATTTTTTAGCTCAAAGTTTAAAAATGACAGCCTAACTAAGAATAGAAAAGGCAAAATGTTAATAGAAACTACAAGGCGTATGCCTTTTGCCTTTTCCTTTGCCTTATGCCTCATGTGGAAACTACAAGGTGTATGCCTTTTGCCTTTGAGGCGCTTGCCTTAAGGCGTACGCCTCTCTCCAAAGAGGCGTAAGCCTCAAGGCTTTTTCTTATCGCCTCGCCTCACCTTGAGGTGCACCTCAAACGCCTTTTGAAACTTTAGTATGAGTCAACTTGTGTGCATTTGACTATTGTCATGTGATATATTGTCTGACCTTACAACATTTGAATGTCAAAAAACTCGTAGCAAATTTATTGTGAACTAAGTGGTTATCATGGAATTTAATTCCTTTTAATTATTGAAGGTCTTTGATGACCACTTGATGATTTTTTAAGTATTTGAAATTATAACTTAGAATAGAATAATTCTGAATCTGCTTGTCGAAACCAGGAAATAAACTTTCATGTGCTAATTCTCCTTTAAGACAAAGCAAATCATCCATTTGAATCTGGCCTATATGTGATAGCGTCTTCTCTATTGCAGAATCTTATTACTGAAATTTTCATGAATCCTTTTTTAGCTCAATTTCCAGATTCTGTTTCTTTTCTATGTTTTGCAGTATAATTATCCTGCCCTGAAAGCCTCATAAAATGTGTGCGTTATTTGCAGTGCATCTTTGAAGACTTTTGCACACGATGATATATCAGTGGGGTCATGGATGATTGGTCTCCAGGCTACTCATATAGATGATAGTCGACTCTGCTGCGGTAGTGTTAAACAAGGTGAATATTCCTCCATTCCATTAACTTTTATTTCTACTTCACATCTTTTTCTTTTAAGTACTACATTTGATTTGGAAAAATAATTGAAGCGTATCAAAGGTGATCTTGGTGCTTCTTTCCTCTGATCATAGTATCATTCAAGCTCACCCCCAATTCTTCGCACTCAGTTTCTTGTCATTTTCATGGTTACGCAACGTAGGAAAAATTCAAGTAGAAACTAATACGTGATAATAACTTCATTTACTTTTATAACTTAGCTCGACTAAATATGCAAATTGGTTTCCAATGTTTATTGCATTCTCTCAAATTTTTGACATTGTTCTTTTAAAACTTTTCCTTTTGTCCATGATGTTTCAGCTTATTTCGATCAAATTCTTCGAAGGAAATGTTGAAATTACGCTGATATAGAATTAATAATTAATTCAAGGAATCTCCATTTCATGTTATTTGCATATTCAACGCTTAAAATCTTATTTGCTTTCCCTTAATCTAAAATTTCCTCCTTAGATAGTCCTTTTTTACTCCCTTCTCCCATTGCCTTGCTCGCTCCATTAATCAGTCCCATTCTTGGCTCTCATTTACTCCATCAAACTCTACTCAATCTCTTTTCAATTTCATTTTTATTTTGACAGTAGGTGAAATATTATTAGTACGAGTCTATTAGATAATACAGGTTTGAGTAGAGTAGTTCATCTAGCTTATAACGGTTAGGACGTCTTCTCATATCTCCAATGTGAGATCCCCAATATTTTTCGTCTTCTCATATCTCCAATGTGAGATCCCCAATATTTTTCTTCAGGACGATGCCTTTTTGGATTTTATCATTTTTAGATCAAAACCCAATTTTTTTTATTGAACAGAATGCTCGTTTGAGTTTTGATGGACTCTAACATCGAATTAGATAGTATGGAGTTTCATCTCAAAACTAATTAATAACAAGTAAAGTACCTCATCTATCTTATAAACGTTAGGAAGCCTTATTATTATTATTGAACAATATTTGAAGGGGGAGGAATTCGAACCTATAGCTTCTTGAATATTATGTTGTACAAAGATGCGAGAAAGAGCATTAGCAATGCTCTTGTCTGCAAAGTCTCCTTTTTCATATACTGTATCGTTCATCTAGTATATTCTATGTGGGCAAGTTGTTGCATCATTCGAATGGATATGACCACATGAATAATGTCACACATTACTTTCATTAGTTTACAATAGTAAAAGCGTTATAAATCTTTGGCATTAGTTGTTTATGTTTTAGCTCTATCACCTGCTTTTCAAATAACAGGTTGATGCTAATTTTGGTTAATCGTTATATACGCTAACGCCAATGGTGGACATGTTCTTTTTTCCAGACAAGATGTGTTCATGGCTTAATTGATCGAGTCGAGAATAGAGTCAGCGTGCAGCAAGTTTTGCCGCGGTTAAACAATTCTTTTGCTACAGTTTTATGAGCCTGAGTTCACCCCTCCAGTTGACAGGGAACGTGCTTCACACAGCAATACATATTTTTTTTCTCGGCGTAGTAACAGGTTGACCAAACTAAATATCCTATTGTTAATATTAGAAAATAACAATTAGTTTGATCACGTTATGGATATATTGAAATATCACAGTTTTTTTTCCTTCATAAATATTCCTTCTTTTCTTTATTTTCATAAAGTCTTCAAATTAATCATCAAATTCAGCATAGTGCTACAGCTGCAATTTGTGCTCGTATTACTCCGTTTCACAGGACTGGTGTGAAAGAGTTAGCAAGTCCTACACACAGAAAATACTTGGCAATTGTGTCAAAATATTCTTCGCACCAAGTTTTTGAAATACTCCCAAACATTGAACAAATCTTGACCTTAAATGTTAAAAAAAATGTTTTGATTTAGGTTAAAATACTATTTTAATCACTATATTTTGTTGATTGTTCCATTTTAGTTCATGAAATTTTATATGTTTAATTTTAATCTTTAGACTTTGTGAAATGTTTCAATTTTAGTCCCTAGAATTTAAAAGGTGTAATGTTCCTTCAACTATCAATGAAATTTAAGACTAGATTCAGGTTTAAAATAGGAATGAAATAATATATAACTTTCTCTCTTAGCATTTTAGCGTATCTCTTTCCCTAGACCCTAAGGGCGTGTTTGGTGGATGGATTAGAGTTAAGTTAGTCTGTTAAGTTAAGTTGGATGTTAACTTAATCTGAGGATTAAGTTAAGCTGAATATTGTTTGTTGCAGGAATTAAAGTTAAGTTGAATATTAAGTTAACATGTGCTTGGTGGAAGGATTAAATTAACCTGAATTTTCTATTTATAATTTTAAATTCATGTGGTTAACTAAATTTATTGATTTTTTAAAATACAAAATTAGTTATAAAATTATATTAATTTAATAATAAAAATAATATTTTAAATTAAAAGATATATTTTTAAAGTATGAAATCAAATAAATGAGAGAATAAAAAAAAATTGATAAAAGTTATTTATGAGTTTAATGATGAGAGTCTAAGATAAATAATTGATAATAAAAAATAGCATATTTATACCTGAGAATTACAAATGCGAATTTAATTCGCCTAAAATCTAGAAATAAGATGAATTTTTTTTTTTTTTTGATTTTATCAAAGTATAAGGACTAAATTTTATTTTATTTTTTCAAATCATAGGGACTAAATTTTATGTTTCTCTAAATATATTGACTAAATTTTATATTTTTCCAAATTATAGAGCCTAAAATCTATATTTAAAATTATAAATACTAACCTCTAATTTTATCCAAAATTTATAATTTACCTCATATTATTTTATAATTAGAGTTAGTTTATTAATTAATTCAAACAAGTTTATATTATTTTAGAAAAACCCCACTTAAATCCCAAATATAAATGAATAAGATGTTAAGTTTTTTTTTTTTAATGAGGTAAGATTTAGAATTTAGATTTATAAAAAAAAATTATTTAAAAAAATATTTAGGAATAAATTTTATTTTTAATTTAAGTAATTAAAGAAAATTTGAAAATAAATAAAAGTAGATAAGAAAGTAAAAAATAAATAAATAAAACAAAAAAACAACATGTGGCTCATTAATGTTGGGCCACTTGATGCTCAGCGACACCCGAAAACACAAAAAAAAAATTCTGAGGCAAAGGCGACGTTGGGCTTGTTCTGTCGCCGTTTCTTGTCAACAGCGACAAAATTGTGTTCCGTCGCCTTTGCTCTCGTAACGCGAATTCCACCCCAGACAAAACACGGATTTAAACAGTGAATTATTGTTCATGTCCGTGTTTTGAATAGTGTTAACCCGGATTTTTGTCATTCTTTCACCAAATAAGTATTAGAGGTGTTAAATTAATCTGGATTAACTTAACACCCCACAAAACACGCTCTAATTATGAAACTGAAAAAAAAGTGGATGGAGCACTAGAAAAACTTACCAAAAACAAAGGCGTCTCTAAAAGAGTTATTCATTGTGCGAAATAGGTGTTTGATATATTCCTCCAAACGACTGGGTTGCGAAATGAAGGTTTGGTACAATCGGGAGATTGAATTTGTGTCCAATTTGGGCATCATTTTCTTCTCAAATTTGAGCTTTCTCTCTCCTCTTTTAAAGGTAGATGAAGTGTAAAAAATTACACATTTCTATTCATTAGTCAGTTCGGCTCATAGCTTACAATCAGTATATAATCTACTATCAATGTTCTATACAGCCATCAATCAATATAAATTTTGAGAAACTTCATATAACTCATCCAAAATTCAGTTGGTATTTATTTGAACCTTTCGATCATCCAACACATCAGCCATAAATCCATCATGAGCACCTCCAATCTTTTGCTTCATTGATAAAACATTTACGGATAGAATTTTAGGCTGAAACATGATGAAAAATATTTAATGATAGAATTGGCCAATTTGTCCATATTTTTCTGTTGCAGATTCAATTATTCTTAACTAATATGAAAAATTCCCTTTTTGAGGGTTTTCATTTTACTTAACTCTCTCGCGCCCTATTTGTATTTGCCACCACAATTTCTCCTCTTAAGAACAATCCGACCACCAAGTTTTTCTTGGGTTTCGCAAATTCTCTATTATCGTTTTTTGAGTCTATAAGAATCCCTTCTCTCTTTGTGGTCTTTCGTTTCAATTTTACTTTTAAGTGTGTTTGGGAGGAGAATGATAATGATTATGCGAAAAATAAAAATTAAAGAGAATCAAAATATATATATA
>JBBMEG010000015.1:6464130-6491701 GCA_037832605.1 Cyclanthera cordifolia | reverse complement strand
AATTAATATAATAATAGACAAAATTAAGTCGCTTTCTTCTTTCGTGAATAGACTTGGAAGGCTCGATGCGTATCAGATGGTTACTGATTTCCCATCTAACAATTCAAACATGCCCCATGTCCCTTGGGTGATAATCTTGTAACTCTACACCTCTCTTTATAGAAAAATCTAATTTTCAACTTTATTCTAAGGTTCAATCCTACTGGCGGCTAGAAGGTGGAAGAGATCTCTTCCCCTACCATCATCTTGAACATACCAAATAATCTAGGGACTGAGAAAAGTAACAAAACCTAGAGAGAGTGATTGTTTGTAAAATTGTGGAAGAGTATTTAGAAATGATGAGTTATTTTGAGTGATTATAAAGAATAAATTGTAATAATAGTTTGTTTGTATAAGGTTTTTAAAGACTAATTATAAAAGCTCGTTTTTAAAATCTCCATAAACACTCAAAACAAAAATTCGAGAGTTAATGAAGAGAAACTCATCCCAAACCTTCAGACAATCAGCTACAAATTTCCAAGGACTACCTTCTGCCAGCATGGTTTCTTTTCTTCAAGGTAGAGTGTAGAGCCAGCTTGATGGAGCCAAAGCCCAGTTTTGTTTCCCTGATGGTCCCTCTTTACAGATGAAATAAAAAACAATAGAAATATTGTCACATTAATGACAAGCAGGAATAAAATTAAAAGGAACCCTAGATTAAGCAGAGTAAGGAAGAATAAGACCTTCATCATTGTTGATAGTGATATATACTTGACAAACTTAAATCCTCTGCAACTGTTCCTTGCAAGATCTGTGAATTCCCAATGAAAGCTAAATTCAAATAAGAAAAGCTTCAACAATTCTTTTGCTACAGTTTTCGATACCTATCTCTTCGGAGGTTGATATACACCAATTTTTTCTTGGTAACAGGTTGGCCGAACTATTGTCAGGTACAAATTAGTTTAATACATGATATGGATAGTTAAAAAAAAAAAAAAAAAAAAAAAAAAAAACCATGTTAAGATGTATGAAATAGCATTTCTAACATCAATAGAAAATCAGTTTAGGAAGACAATAACAACAGTGACATAAATATTTTTATAATCAAGCAAGTTCAAATTCTCACCCCAAGTAAAATAAGTAGAAGAAAAGAGTCTAGCAACTGATTCGGTCATAGTAGAAAACGTAGTATCTAACAAGTTTAGGAATAAAATTAATTACCCATAGAAACCTCATTATTGAAGTTAAATCGGGACTAAGCTTTTAAATTTATTTTGTTCTTTAAAGCTCAACTAATCTAAATCAGTTTACAAATTCTCATAATTTCCTCATAATTTGATGTTAACAAAGATCGTTATAAAATACTAGCCGAACAGTTCCAAATCTAAAAAGCACTTTTAGACTACCCAAGCATCTATATTTCTTTCATTTGCATGAATCAATGAACCAGAAATTCACCAGAAACCCTTTCACCAATTGTCAATCGCCAAATGACTGATTATATAACATGATGAAACTTCCCATATAGTTTAAGAACACACGTTGTTCAAGTTAAATGCATGAAACTAGGTTAAAAGTCATGGGAGAAGATTAAATTTAGGGGTTTATTCACAAAGCTTCATCAACCATCCAGCTTGGCTGCAGCAGATGCGTAGCTGACACTGCTGTCTCTCGTTGTTTGGCATCGACTAGATTGTTCGTATCGAAGGAATTTTATCTTCATTTTCGTTGAGCTGTGCTTCAACATCTGGCGAAACAAAAGCAATCCGGTTTAGAGAATGCAGCGAAACGAAAATTATCAAACATCCATAGACAATGAAAGCAGAAGTCTGTTTTTTCTCTCAAGAAAACTCTCATTTTCATATAATATACATGACTTTGAAATAAATTTTGAGAAGAAAAGCGATCAATTAATCTTCAAATCTAAAAAGTTACTTGAGAGCAGAAAAAACCCATATATACGTCAGAAATTTCTGTTTGAGTAAGATCAAAAGTATCTTCATATCATCTATGCAACAATTCTCACCAATACGGACTACCCTACACTCAAGATTCTAACCTTGTTTTTTATAATCGGGAATCTGAGCTTTGCCCCAATTCCATAACCAGGAGTACCCACGTTTGTCCCAAGACTTGGACTGAGACAATTTACAATTAAGCCCACTCGTGAATTTCGAACGTGGGGCCTCCAAGAGATACCCAAGCCTCTACCTACGAGGCCACCCTTCGGAGACTGCTCAAGATTCTAACTAGCATGCATTATCAATACTTGTACACGTAATCCCCAGGCAAAAAAACAGAAACGACATCTGAGAGGTATTACTAATTAAGGGGACAGGACCCTTTCAAGAAATAGCCAACCTCAAACAAAGTTTTATCTATTCAAGGAGCCTCTTTTTTCTCTCCTTTTTTTTCTATTAGTTTTGGAGTGGTTTTCAAGCACTTACATGAAGAAATACACTAATAGGGTGACGACCACAAATGGTGTTGTCATACTCCTTCAGATATTTCTTGAATGCTTCAGGATCGCCTGTTTCAATTATATCCATGCCCATGTGATCCAAGGCTTCAATAGATTTGTATATTGGCCCATGTTTCTTGTCATAATGCGTGTAGTTGAACCTACGAGCACACACCAGATGAAATTCAAAACAAGGGAGTCAATAAATTTGAAACCTAATTTGGTGAGATTGAAAAATTATTATTATTATTATTTTTTTGGATAAGAAACAATTTCATTAATGATGAAATTCAGATAATACAAAAGTTCACATTACAATAGGGTTCCCCAATTATGAATGAGAGAGTCATAACTATAGTTAGAGAATATAGGAGATAATTTAATCCATGACCCAACAGTTGAAATGATCTTCCCTTTGGAGCTCTCAAATGTAGAATAGTGGTCTTGAAATATTCTATCTTCCTTTCTAACCATGTACACCAACAGAATGCTCTAACGAAACTTTCCCTTAAGATTTTAGGAGCATTCTTGAATGGACGTCCCGTGAGCATAAAGATTAATAATTCTGTGGGATCAATTGGTAGAGGAGTGCTCCATTCAAAGGCCGAACGAATAAAATTCCAAAAATCTGTAGCACGCGAACATGTCACGAAAAGATGCTCCTGTGATTCCACACTTTGTTTACACTTAACACACCATTGCGGAGCTAATTGCATATGAGGCATTCTTCTTTGTATTTTATCTTGTGTGGAGATGGCTTTGTGATAAAGTTCCCATATGAAGAATTTGATCTTTTTCGGATACTTGTCCTTCCAAATAACTTCCATAATATCCGGAGTTGGCTCAGCTGCATCACCGAGTAACAATGATATAAGAGAATTAGTGGAGAATCCCTTGTTCGGATCTGGGGACCATATGCAGCAGTCATTTCCCTCGTGAGTTGAACTCCTTCAAGCAAAGTGTGTAGTGTTGTAAATTCCAAAATTTCTGAATCCTTGAGGCTTCTTCTCAAAGGAAAATGCCGGATGTTTTATGTGGGGAATCACGTCTCTTTAACTTTCAATTCCTTGTTGATAGATAGATCGTATAAGATCGGGAATTGAGTTGATAACGAACTACCAATGTGCCAAGTGTCTCTCCAGAATGACGTGTGGCTTCCATCTTTAATCGAGTATATAGTCCTGTCCAATATCATTGGTGCAAGGACATTAATGGCTTTCCATGGTCCTCTGGCCAAACCTATGGATTTAGATCCAGGTTTATGTGTGGCAGGAGAACCTCCATATTTAGAATCAATAATTTTTCTCCACAATGCACCTTTTCTATGCCATACCTCCAAATCCATTTGGCTAAAAGAACTTCATTCCTCAATTTCAATTTATGTATGCCAAGTCCTCCAAAATACAACGGTAAAGTGACCACTTTCCAATTAATTAAATGGGTACCTTTGCTGTCATTGCACCCTTTCCATAGGAACTCTCTAACAACTTCTCGAACTTGTTGGCAACAGATGAAGGAATTTTAAATATCGATAGATAGTAGGTTGGTAGGTTAGCCAATGTGGCTTGAATCAGAGTGTGTCTACCTCCATTTGAGATGAACCTGCATTTCCATGAGAGTAGCTTCTTCTCTATTTTATCTATAAGGGGGTCCCAGAATTGTAGAGATTTAGGCTTGTTCAATCGAAAATCAATTTTTCCTTTGTGCTTCAGTCCTATTGTGGAAGAGTAGACCCTCTTGGGTTCTGCCGGAGATTTTGTGCTTTTAATGAAACCAAGTCTCTCCTTGCTCTGTTTTTGAAGCTTCAATGAGTCTGATAAGGCTGTGTCTTTAATGTCATTAATGAGAGCTTGCTTATAGGACCCTACCTTCTTGAATCTTTCATAATGAGGCTCTGGATGATTAAGAGATTTGAAGCTTTGGACAAAGTCAATGGGCCTGGAGAGTTGTACTTTAGTAGAGACGTTAACCGGAGGCTTGTTGGTGAGAAGGGAAGCATTAATGTCACTAGAGAGTCTTCTTCCAGTGACCGGTCCTTGGAGTAATGTATAAAATGAAAACCAGCCCATTCTTTCTTCTCCAATAGGAATGACGATCTTGTTGATGGTACCATTGTTGCTCTGTTTGGTGAGTTCAGCAATATAGCCTTTACGGTTGCCAGCTTTTTCTAACCAGAGGGCATAGTAGTCAATCCGAGATTCAAGAAAAAACTTATGGCTGAGGGGGATGGATAGCAAAGTGTAGAAGCTTTTAAGAATCCAGGAGGGCGATGACCAGTGGAGGGAATTACTGAAAGATTTGTCTCTAGTCACTTCTATAATCAAAACTCTGCTTCCTCTGTAGCGATGGTCTATATCTATGGTGAAGTCTTTTCTCTATATGGTAGAAATCCTCGGATATTTGCTGGAATCCATCGGAGGAGTGACTGTTCTTCATATGAAACAGGGTTAGCTATCTAACATCATAACCAAACCGGCAAAGCAGGATGGGAATGAAAGGGGTGTCCAGTGCCGGAATCACATGTGGCGGCGGTGTCTGGGTTGGAGGTTTTTAGAATACACTCATTGTATAAATTTCTTCATTATTTCACCGAGATTGAAAAACTAAATAGTTCATATACGTTAAACAGACATCCTTGCATCAACATAACGATAATGGCAACAACGCAGTGACAACTAAGGATTGAATAACTGTGAACTTCATTTTACTTAAAATGTACAGCACGTTTGAAATTGACGCCCATTTAAGAGACTTCCAATCAAGAACCACCACCGTCAATATCATTAGCTAAGTTGAGAGATGCACTAGTATGATCAGAATTTGGAGAGTAAAGAATACCCAAAGTTCGAGGCAAAACCAATAACATATTTCTTTTATGGTAACTAATAAAATATTTAATAAAAAAGAACATATAACTTATCAAAATCAACCCCAAAGGGTAAGGGTGTTAAACCACTCTATTAACTAATCAAAATCAACCCCAAAGGGTATGGGTGTTAAACCACACTATTAATGATGATAGTGACTAGAACATACCGAGATCCCCAGTGACAAAAATCCGATGATACAGAGAAGAAATTTTTTGGATCATCGACATATTTGGCAAGCAGGCATCCATACATGGCTTCAGTTTCTGAAGAAACGGCACCAACCAAAATGGGTACAACTTTTACTGAATGCCTGCACGATTGTTGCATAGTTATCTATAAGACTACATGAGTAGGTATCCAGAATGTTATATAATGCTCTCTAAATAAAATAATAATAATAATTACCCCTCAAATATTTTGGCAAGATATGGCAAGTGCATTTCCATGCTATGTTCAGCTTCATCAACACTCAAATCCATCAATTCAAATTTTCCGGTAGCCTTTAGCTCCTCAATGACTGCCAAAGTGAATAAGACAAAGAAATTACTAAAAGAAAAATCCCAAAAACAAATCAAGCAACAGAGGAATTTCAAAATTAAAATGAAGTCTTGTTAGGTTTTCCACGGATGCAAGCTCATCCACAGTAATATAACAAGAAAACCTACAAGATAGAAAGTCAAGGCCACGATTGAAAAAAACCGGTGTAATTCTCAAATCAAAAACTTGAAAATTAGAATACCTTCCAAATCAATAGGAAGGTCCCCCACAGGAGTCTGGTAAATAGTGGATGTTGAAAGAGCACATTTTGGTGTATAATAGTGGTGAGATGGGCCAAGAAGAAATATTCTAGAACTGCAAACAAAACATCTAGTATATTAGGAATAAGACGGTAGCTGTTTTTATAGTATAATAAACAAATCAACTGTTTTTTATTTTACCACTGCATAGAAATCTTATTTTTACTTTGAAAAATGTTTTTATGAGTTTTGACAAGATGTGTGTGATAGTATTATTCACTAACTCGCAATCTTTTAAATGAAGAATAAATTATTTGCTCTACAACAATTCATGTCATCCATAAAATTACATAAAAAGAAAACAGAAAAAAAAAACATCATTTCTGAAAAGAGTGTTTTTGGAACGAGTTCACAAGAAAGCTCTAAAACTTGAAGACCAAGATGTATAAATAATTTGTTAGGTTAGAGTCAGACTATAAGTAGTGATTACTCACATGTTCGTTGGATCAATGTTACCAAATGCATATGCAGCAGCACGGCCTGAATACGAATAACCAGCATGCCTGTAGTTCCTCAGAAATCCGAATGCATCAAAATTATTACATTTCAAATTTTCTCGAGAAAAAACAAATCAGACAGTAACTTACGGAGCAATTACACCACGTACATCAGAGGATTTGGACAGGCCTGATGCCCTCAGCCATTCCTCAAGCTCCTCTGCCAGCTTCTTAGCTATATGCAGAAAAAAGAAGAATCCAAAGGCAGCGTAATTTAATAACTACTTGATTAAAAAAAACTCAAACACCAAGACCCTGCCTGGCCATGGTAATAGAAATGCATAAGTAAACATATGTCTTTGAGCAATGAAGCATTCTTCCATTTTTAGAGTGTAGCCTCCCTAGCATTTGAGGAAACTTTGAAACACGATGGGGGAGAATCTCTAGATCTACTTATTGATGAATAAAAGTTTAAGCTGCTGACCCAAAATATTCTTTAATTACTTGGTCAGATCCAGATTTTAAGGACACCAGTTTTGAAACTATTGCGGAAGTAAATCAAAAGCTTAGGCATTAAGCATTGTTAGATAATCATGTAATTAAAGAAGATAAGAAACTATGACCAATATCAGAAACCTAACAATCTCACTCTCAACCAGGTCCCAATTGGATGTCCAAAATTTATCTTTCTCTCCGCTTCTTCTTGACAACTGAATTGAAGTACCCCGCAGTATTCCACCAATAAAACCCAACTTCTTAAACATAGAATAAGCACAGTGTCGAATAAGAAGGCCCAAATTGAATAATTCACAGAGCCTTCCAGAAATGAGCAATAATCCAGATGAAAAGAGTAAAGTAGAACCAGAAAATTCGGAGTGATCAGCGGAGAAAGATAAAATACGGTAAAGAAACAGAAAATAAATCATTCTAAAAAAGACAACTCAAACCTTTTCGAAGAAATGAAACTGAAGAATTAAAAAGAAACCAAAACGTGCATGCGCAAGGAGAAGGCGACTTACGATTGTCGTTGTACCAAGTACCGGCATGAGACGCTCTTCTGACTTTGTCCATAACAGCGACTAAAGAGGATTAAAACAAAAACTAAGATCAGATTGAAACAAAAGGAAAAGATCAAAAAAGTAAACAAAAACACAGTGGAGAGAGAAGTTGGGATGACGATGAACTGACTGAGTTTTTCTGCAGATTTTCTAGTCTATTATCTTGAGAGCGAGGATGTAGAATCAGAAAGCGAGCTATTAAATGGAATTTCAGTAATGAACAATCTGCCTTGTAACTATTCTGCGTTTTCACGCAACTATCCCAGCTCTCAATTTTCAAGTTTGGGCCGAATCCGTGGAGGCCCATATAAAGCCTGGTTGTCAAGTGAGAAGTTTCAGAAATGCCCTTTTAATTAAAACTTAAAATTTCAACACATAATAACTTTTTAAATATTTAGAGGGGCAATATGAAAAATTGAAAATCGAAAAAACCAATTCGAATCAAATCGATTCAATGAATCAGTTTGAGTTTTAGATCATTCTATTTGATATTTTAGAAAATCAGAATATATCTATTTTAATTCTTAGATGAAGAACAATAAAAAATCAAATCAAACCAAATCAAATAGATAAATAATAAGAAAAAATATATGTTGGTATTTAAATTTAATGGAAGAACCAACTTAAATGTGAAATGAGAAGTAAAAAATTGTAAAAATATTGTGCTATTGTTTTCTTTTTTCCGATTAATAAAATGAAAGTCTTTGGAATAAAATTAAAAATCAAATTGAATGAAACAAAAAATCGGAAAAATAAACCAATTTTTTTTTATTGAAATAAAAATTGAAAACCAAACCGAAATCACCCCTACAACAAGGCATCAATTTAGTACTTTAAATCAAACCGAAATCACCTCCATGTGGCAACCCATCGAGTTCATTGGTGACCAAGTCCAAAGCCGATCTGGGACGAAGGCGAACACCCCTAATGGAGGAAATAGGGATGGTCGAAAGCAAACACCTCCCAAAGAGGGGAAAGTCGTGGAGGTCAAGGCTTCCCTAAGAGCCGATCGAGTTCAAGTAACATCCTAGGTTGTTGCATCTTTAAGGGGTAACGTCCTGGAGTTACTCCGAGAAGGCCCACATCTTTAAGGAGTTGCCCGTGTGGAGGTGCGGACATGCAAAGGTTGGCCGAGTCCAAGTAACCTCCAAGATAAGACTGTTATATCTCTTAAGTGTAACAGTCAGGGGTTAGTGTTAATGACCGACTTAAATGGCAGTTGTTACGAACGGCTGATCATCAAGTCGCCATTAATGAGCTACAAATGTTACACTACCGACTGCTATAAAAAGTCATAACGATTCACATCTCTTCGCGGGCCAAATTGAGTCAAAATCAAGTGTAAGCTAATTCTAAGCTTTCAAGCTCTCTCTAAACACTCTCCTAAATCCGGATCAAAGGTCCTACGATTCACACCACACCGATGTACCTAGTTTTTTTTTTTTTTGCAGGCGGTAAATAAATTGTACCATTGATCTCAGTTGACCATCCATTAGTTGTTAGGGTGAAATCTCATTATTTAGGAAAAATCTTAAACTCAACCCAAAAAGTATTCCGTCATTTTTTAATTTCATTTTAATATAAAAATAATTTAAAGAAAAATTATTATGAGTAATAAAGTCAACATCTTTCAATTTACAAATATCTCACTGTATGCATTGTATTTAAAACAAAATTAATAATAAATTTAAAGCTTATATTAATGGAGATTTTCACAAAAGCAATAATAAATGATTTTTTTTTTTTAATGTCAAATTTTGAGAAAAGGTTCAAATATAACAAAACTCGGTCAATAAAGTTAAATAGATGTTTGTAATCCCTACACAAAAATTTCAATTAGTTCAATCAAGCTAAATTGAAATTAGAGGTACACCTTTAAATAGAATTGGAGACATTTTAAAGTTTATAAAGATATAAAATATAAGGAAAATTGTGTTATGCGACCTACAAAATAATATTAAATTTATAAAATTTAAAATATTTGTATTTACCATTTTTGATAAGTTTTATAAATACTCCTTAATACGGTAAATTAGTTTTTAAGTCTCCGTTAATTTAGTTTCTGTTTTTAATTTTTAAAATTAAATCTTATTTTTAATTAAATTCTCTACATAAATTTAATCTAGTATCTGTAATCCTCAAAAAAAGAAAAGAAAAAAAAAAGAGGTAAGTATCTGTATTCTAATTACTAAAATAATTGTTTCAGAACTATATTTTTTGCTTCAAATTTTGATTTAATTTTTCAAAAACACTAAATAAAATATGGATAGCAATGAATTAAAAACTAGTAGCTGTAGTTTTAAATTAAAAAAAATAAAAAAAAAACCAATTTTTTCATTTTTGAGAATCATAAAACCAAATATTTATTTGTGATTATCCGTACACGTGGCAGTTATTACATTACTTTAGGTGATTAAATTATTTAATCTGGCAGCTAATGATTCGGCTATTTCGTGTCAACTGTAATACTAATTAAATCTGTTGAAGTCTTAATTCCAAGTACCTTTACGGCTTTACCCTTTGTCTTACAACCTTCTTTTTTTGAATGGCTTCTCATGTCCCTCAACAGTCGGATCCCAACCATATCTCCTGCAAAACCGCATATAAAATAAACTAAAATAATTCAATACATTATAAAAAAACTAATTTTGGTCGAATTTCATGACACCTGACATCGCAAGCACCGTCACAACTGATTAAGCATAATAATATAATAACGGCTACCCGAATTTCAAATTATAAGCAACCGATCACGATCAGCCGCAAATTGGATTTTATTTTGATTTAATTAATGTGTATTCGGATTTAATCTCCCAACGGCAACATGTAATTGAATTTCTATTATCTTAATTTTGTAGGATCAAATTACTCCAACCAGAACAAATGTTAATTTACAGGGGATTATAGTTATCAGATCAGAGAATTAAAAAAAAAAAGAAAAAGAAAAAAAAGAGTCATTCTCCAATCAGAAACTCGGCGGCGATGGACATCGCCGAAAGCCGGCTGGGGCGGGGCCGGAAATTGGCTCTCCGTCGCTGCTGGTGTGAAGACGGTCGAATCAAAGCAGTCAACGCTCGTTTGACCCAGTCTCCTTCAACGCCACTGATTCTCACGAGCGAGTTCGTCATTGCAGATCGCCGCATGTTCAAACGGCTAGAATAATACGCTGAAGACGCCTGATTGTGACCGCCACTGCCGGAATTTTTATGCAGACTGCACCGGAAGGAGCCCGGGTGAGTGGTGGGCGAACACATGCACGACTTTTTCGGTACAGAAACCCGGGAGTTCCGATTTGAAGCTGAGATAGACCGGCTTGTGGAACCGGACCGGTGATCGATGGAAAACCGAACAGAGTGGGACATGGAAGCGGAAGAAATGTCCACTCGAGTAGGAGAAGCGGATCGACGGTGGTTGTCGAAAAAGGTAGAGGATCGGGAAGAGAAGCCGAAATTAGTCGACGCCGCGAACGGAGAAGTGATAGGAGAGTGAAATCCGCCGCCGGAGGAAAGTGGCCGGAGAACGGGTCCGCTCGTTTCCTTTCTCATGGGGATAAAGTTGAGCTCTAGGATTTCGTTTGGGTAAAACTGAACTCGTCTCGACAGTCGAATTTATAGGTCGAGGTGGGGTGGGGATAATTGTAATTATGTGGTAAATTAAGGGGCTTTTGTGAAAACATGGTGGACCATACGATTGCGATTCCCCATCTAACGGCTAGGACGATGTAAGACTACGTGATGCACCAAAGAGCTACCCTGATTTCTCCAACCGCCTTCACGAGCAGCTTAAATCGGTGCCACGTAGACGATGTTGACATTGGAAATTACGACGAAACGAGTTTCTAATTTTTGTTACGATCCTCGGTAAATAAAATCACAGAATGTCTTTTAGTTGAGGGTATTTTCGGTTAGAATAAAATAAATTTGATATGAAGTAGCCAAGTTTTAAAATAACCTCGTTGAAAAAGAAACACATTTCTTACTTTGGATTATAAGAAACGAACACGTGGACTAAAATATACAAAGTGTTTTATATGTTATCATGGTTGAAAAAAGCTTATGAAGAAAAATAAACGAGAATGAATGAGCTGTTTAACAGTAATTAAATAACCAATAGCTTGATAATTGTATATGAAAGAGATAATAAGAGGCGACAAAGGAGCTCAAGAGTAAGTATTAATATAATTAACCTAATCCAATCATTCTTTTACAACTCCAAAAGCAAGACATCGCTTTATTCCCTTCTTTTAAGGATAGGACCGACTAGTGGATAAAAACCAAATTTTAATAGATAATTAATTAGATGGACTATTTTTTATAAACGTAAGAACTAAAATTGAATATTTAAAAGTTTAGAGATTATAATAAAATAAATTTTAATTCAGAAATAAAACTAACCATTTAAAAAGTGGTGTGATCAAAATCAAACAAATTCTATAATCTAAAGTGAAAAATGAAATTTTAACCTAAAATGGTGTCGGAAGGACAGCTGGTGTGTGTTACACCTGATACTCATGTGCGCAGATGCACATGATGTGAGAGGGGATCTAAAAAACTTAGATTAAGAAGCTTAATTTAAATTATTAAGAAAGATCAATTATTAAATAAAAGAAGTTGCAAAATCTAATATTTATCAGAGTAAAATTTACACATGTAAATGTATAAACAAATTACAAAATTATGAGAACTGCTGTACGCAGGATTAATATGGGTGCATTAACTTTACACACAAAATAAAAGAAAAGAAAATAAAATAAAATCATCGGCTCTGCGTGGCAGCAAATGATGGGTGATTGGATAAGGGCATTCTTGTTTCCTGTTAGACAAATTGGATCTTGCGGAGAAAGATTCATTGAATTATAAATTTAGAAGCGGTTGGTATTAATGATCAAACGAGAGAGCGCACATGAACTTGTTGTGTGGTCGGCCTTAGAGGAATCAAAGGCTAAATTTTTATACCAAATAATCCATTTATTTAGTTTAATCATAAATTCTAATCTCTAACATTTTGATTATTTTTAGGAAACTAATAATTTGTGTATTTATTTATTTTAATGTTTTAATCCATAGACTTTAAAATTTGTATAGATCAGCACAGTGGTGAAGGTGTTTGAGAATGAAAAGGAGGCAGAAGTGGTGGAGGCGAACGTGGAGCTGGCAAAGAAGAAAGCCTCGTGGGCTAAGTCCTCACAGATGGCTGAAGTGGAAGCAACTAAAGCAGTCTCACTGAGAGAGGCAGAGCAAGGATTGGAGATGGAGAAGATGAATTCACTCACCATGACGGAAAAACTGAAGGCCCAATTCTTGAGCAAAGCTAGCGTCGAATACGAAACCAAGGTGAAGTGAATCCTAATTCCTAAACATCATATGCGACAATTCAAATGTGAATGCACGTTTAACAATGTGAACAATGTGATTTGGGATCAATAGGTGCAAGAGGAAAACTGGGTCCTCTATAACGAACAAAAGAAAGCAGAAGCCGAACTCTTCAAGCAACAGAAAAATGCCGAGGCATAAAAGGCATCGGCAGGCGCGAACTTTTACGCTTGCCAACAAGCTGCCGACGGAGATTTATACGTGAAGAAGAAAGAGGCGGAGGGACTGGTGGCACTGGCACAGGCTCAAGCGTTGTATATGCGGTCTCTGCTAGACGCATAAGGTGGCAACTACACAGCTCTCAGAGACTACCTAATGATCAATCGAGGGATGTTTGAAGAAATTGCCAAAATTAATGCCATTGGTATTAAGGGGCTTCAACCGAAGATTAGTGTGTGGACGAATGGGAGCGGTCGACAACGGTTGGAAGGAAGCGAAGCTAGTACAATAGCAATGAAAGAGGTAGCTGGAGTTTATAAAATGTTACCGCCATTGTTTCAAACAGTTCACGAGCAAACTGGAATGCTTCCATGGGAGCCATGGATGACACTAAAAGGAATGAAGCACATCAAGGATAAGGTTGGTCTTCTCCTCTTTCTCATTTTTCTTATAATAGTACTTAGCTGATCACCAGTATTAGGATTTCTTATGAATAACCATTTCTGCTTTAGATGTTCTTTTACATTTGGATTCAATTAAAGTTGTTTGTTTTTTATGGGGTATAGTCATGGAATTTGAAACAGATATCCAACATTGTGATATTTCAGAATGCCTGCCTTTTTCTTTTTCACTAAAAACAAACAACCTTTTACACAAATTTGATACATTTGCGCAAAAACAATCACGCTAAACTTAAAGTAAAACATAATTGATCTCATCAGTCAATCAGAACAAAACACCAAGTTCTTCCTACTCTTCGTTGATGTTGCACAAATGCCCATGGTCTATTGAGGACCACATAGCCGTGTAACAATTCCAAACCATAGATGAGCAGCAACTAATTGAAGGTAATTTCAGCTGAAAGAAACAAAAATAATACATAAAATTCTAAATTCAATTAGAAATGTCGCCAATCTGACATCATTTCACTAACCAAAGAGTTAACATTACAGAATTTCAACACTGTGTTTTTCTTTCTTGAGGGGAATTATGTCAAATAGGTAATGTGCACAAACAAACAAAACCAACAGAATCACAAATAAGCCCATGCCTTAATATCTCCAAAGCTTACAGAGCACCATAATACAATAAACTTGCAGACCCAGAAAGCAATGACATGTTAAAAAAACTATCAAGTTCTTCAATTATGAGAAGAAGACTCGCCCAAGCTCCCCATCCACGACGGAGGAACCATCCCAGTTTGCTCATGAACCGTCTGAAACAACGGTGGTAACATTTTATAAACACTTGCGACTTCTTTCATCGCCGAATTCCCGACTCCAACGGCACTGCCTTCGGCACCATGTCCAGCTGAACCATTAGTCCAGATGCTGATCTTTGGTTGAAGGCCTTTGATGGCACCCGCATTGATTTTTGCAACTTCTTGGAAGAGGCCGCCATTGATCATTAAATAGTCTCTAAGAGCGGCGTAGTTTCCGCCCAAAGCATCAAGAAGAGAACGAATGTAAAGGGATTGAGCCTCTGCCATGGCTACCAGTCCCTCTGCCTCCTTCTTTTTGGCGTAAAGCTCTCCGTCAGCGGCCTGCTGTCGAGCGTAGAATGCGGCATTGGCTAATGCCTTTTGTGCTTCTGCTTCTTTCTCCTTTTCAAAGAGAACCGCATCTGCTTTCTTCTGCTTGTTGTAGTATTCCCAATTTGCTTCTTGTACCTTTTTTTCACAATTTTCAATTCTAAATTATATATGGTTATTCAGTAGTAACCAAAAGAAAAGAAAAATAGAATGAAAAACTGACCTTAGTTTCATACTCAACACTAGCTTTGCTAAGGAAGTCAGCCTTCAACTTTTCAGTCATAGTCATTGCATTCATTATCTCAACCTCCTTCTGAAGCTGCGCCTCTCTCAATGCCACAGCCTTGGCAGCCTCGACCTCGGCCACTTGGGCAGCCCTCGTCCAGGCAGCCTTTTTCTTAGCCAGCTCGGCATTGGCTTCGGCAACCTCGGCCTCCCTCTCGTTCTCGTAGACCTTGACCTCAGCCTTGACCTTGATTTCTTCCTTCTTCCCTTGGCCCTGCCTCTGGGTGGAGATTATCTTGGTCTGGGCGTCGATCATGGCGGCATTTTGAAGAGTCTGGCCGTCACGGGATTTGGCCCCGATCTCACCCTTCATCCTGGCCTCAGCCACATCCACTTTGGCTTGATTGGCAGCTTCCTGCTGAGTCTTTTGTCCCAAATATGAGAAGTATTCATGCCCACGCACGTCCACCAATTGCTTTACATTTGCATTGTATATCAATAACCCGAATTGGTCAAGTTCCAATTGCACCTTCCCAAATACTTCCTGTTTTCATAACAACTAACTTCTTATACATTATCATCAGATGCACAAAAATTATCTAATTTCCCCAAAAAAAAAAAATGAAACTTAGTGATTGGCAATAAATTTAATAGAGGCAAATATGTTAGGAGGTGGGATAGGCAATGACTAAGTATAGATGTAATTAATGGACAACGGTAAGTCCATTGCACTATGTGATCATAAGAAAATCAATCATGACAAGTGTCCTTGTTGCTTCGTATAATGATCTATGGCATAATGTTGTTGTGTCATCAGGATTATCTATCAAATTCAATGTTATGATTGTGTTTTAGTCATTAGAAAGGTGTTGTGATAATAAATGTTTTCTTTACCAGTGATTATAGGTGAGTAACAACATTTTTTATTAATACTTTTTTATAAAGCAAAAACAAAACTCCTAAAATTTATATACAAATATGTAGATGATCAAAGTCATGCTATTAATTAATGAGAAAAAACTTGCCTATACAATATGCATGGTAGAGTGAGCCTACTTATACGTACTACGTGACACAAATACTTATTTCATATTTTCGAGTTTATTTGTTAAAAGACAAATACTTGGATACTTCCTACCAAGAGTTCCTAATACATATTTTTCATCATTTGTGAGGCTAAGCATATGTCAGATATTTAATTATATAATTTATGGGAATACCTAAATGGTGAAAATAAAATTTAACATTAAAAAACTAAATAAATGTGGGATTAATACTTGTGCCAGGTACGGATAAGTAGGTTAATTCTACACATATATATGTAAGCACATTTTTCTTTTAACTAATAATTTTAATTGTTTGTTATAGTTCAAGAACATTAACTTAACTCATCAACCAAAGATCATGAATTCAAATTCATTCCCTCAATTAATTATTGTTGAACTAATATTTGGGGTTTGACCGAAAAAACATGGAGATAATTTCAATGATCGGACTTTTTGGTTAAAAACAAAAGAACAAAAGTTTATACTAATAATATATAAAAAAAATGAGGGTAGGCAAATTTACCTGTTTAAACTGTTTGGTGCCCCTAAAGATCTCTTCCATGGTCATGGACGCGGCAAGGACACGGGTTTCACCCTCGATAACACCCTGGACAAGCTCGGTGACATGGTTTGAGAGCTTGTCGTGAGCGGACATGAGCTTTGCATACTTGAGAAGGCTGTCGATGTCATCGGAGCGGGGGCCAATGGTGAAGACGGCGGGGAGGAGGAAGGGAAGCTTCTCGGCGCTCATGGCCTGAACTTCGAAGGTGTAGTTGACCGGAGAGAGATCGAATATGGTGCATGATTGGCCCGGAAAAACCCATGCTTTCTTGGCTAGTTTAATGTCTTTGATTCCAACGCCAGTAATGGCTAGGTACTCCGATGCTCTTGCAACTTTGTACATCATCATCAAACACTTGAAAACCAAACCAGAATGCAAAAATAAAATTATATTTTGAACAGAATAAGAGTTGGTTTATTCCATAATTGTTATATATTTATATAGCTGCATCATTTGACTCATTCTTTCATCTTTTGAAAAACGATAACAATTAAATAATTAAATCAATTTCAGGGCTGATTATTCAATAATATGTTAATATATTACATATTATTGTGATATTATGGTTAAATAATATCTTGTGTACTGTCTTGATATTATGGTTACATAATATCTTGATATTATGTTTATATAATCTCCGCTACACATAACAATCATGAGTTCATTTGTTCCAATCTCTCTCTCTCTTTTTTTTTTTTTTTTGAAACTTTAAAATGAAGAAAAGGATAAAAAAAGTGTTGATGAATATATTATTATTAAGCTCATTTGATTTTTGCTAAATTATAGAAAATGGAAGCAAATCACTACCACATCAATATAGCTATGAAGTATGAATCAAGAGATGATGATTTAAATATTTCACGTTAAATATTAATGTTTACACATGTAATTTAATATGTGCCTCATTCTATTTATTTAACATAAAAAGTGGATAATATCATATCAATGTGTATTTTCCACTATAGGCATAACCCGCATGACTTTATTTTTGATTTCAAACAAAAAACTTCACATCAATGGAATGTTTGTCGTCACTTATATACCCATGATCCTCTCTCTTTTAATCAATGTGGATACTTTGTTTGCATCCAAACAGAAATCATCCTAATAAACAGTTAGTGGATAAATTGCAAGGCTCCCTCATCATGGTCAGCTTCAGATTGGAATTGGAGAAGTAAACAGTCGTAGGGACATGAGGTTGAGATATTGGAGAATTTGTCAAATATTTATAAAGTTCCCCCTCTACTCAATACTTTCATTTTTCTTATTTTATATATTCTCCTTTTATTTCTTCTTCTTGGAAAAAAAAAATGTTGACTTTGAAGAACAGAACACAATTTTTTTTTCTTTTTTGTGGGGAAAATATTTAGATCAGACATTGGCCCAACTTAAATATTAATGTCTACGTGTAATCCAATATACATCATATTTTTTATTTTATTTTAATTATAAAAAATATAACCCATGTTAAGCCACGTAAGTGACATCATCTCTTTGATAAAGTTAATGAGTTGATTAAATCATATTAGATGAAAATATTTTTTATTATTAAAAAGTTGAATATCTTTATGAACATGTTTTTAAAATTAACTATTTATCACAATTTTTCCGTCTGTATATAATTATTTCGGCTTTTTTTTTTTAATCATGGTAGAGATTCCATCTACAAGACCCTAAAGAAATAAAGTATCAATTTACCATTCTAATAGTCAATACAATCATCCTTTCTAATGGTTAAATTTATCCATTTGATAAATTTGGGCGAATCAGCAATTGCCACATCATTATCCAAAATGTATGATAAAATTAAATTAAATTATGAGAAAATATTTCTCAAAATTAAATTGAATTAAAAGTTGGTTTTATTTTGAATCTCTGTCAATATTAAATAAGGCAATTAGTGAGCCCAAACATGGAGGTCCAAGTAGACAAGTCCAATGAGTCTAACTCAAAGTTCAGGTCCAAAAGCCCATCAAGCTCAAGCTTAGGATGGAGGAAAACTTTATAAATAGAAAAACTTTCATTCATTTTCAAGGACCAGAAGTTTGAAACTACCGACCGAATTCATAAGACAAAAAACTCAAATAATTTTGAGGCTAAATGCCCGAGACCGATCAAAAGATCAACGAGTGACCAACCATAAAAAAGATTAAAATCTATTATATTATTGATTACACAATAATGAAAGATCATATTAGAAAAAAAGAAATTTCAACAATAACAAAGCTCTAACATAATTTTGTACAATCTAATAATTATGATATTACATGTTCAAATTATTTATTTATTTATTTTGAAATAAAAGAAATAATAATAATAACAAAAGTATACATTAAAAGTTCATTATAAAGTAGCAAAAACACTCTTTGTGTACTAAACAATAGTTGAAATATAATTTTGGTTCTTGTAGTTTTTAAATATTTAATATTTAAATTCTTATCTTTTTATAAAACAATAAAATTGATTTGTATGATCAATTTTTTTTTAGCTTTCCTTAAGTAGTTTATTTATTAATGTTCCTTCTGTAATATATTTTAGAAATTATAATAATATTATTCATTTAAGTTTATATAAAACCTAATTTTAAATTTTATTAAACGTTTAAGAATTAAAATTGAATATTTAAAAATAATAAATTAAAATAAAACTAACTCAAAAAAGGCACATGAACCAATGTAATATCGAAACTAATAAATGATATTATTTTTTCATTAAGAAAAATTCAAAGCTGTAGTATTGTGGGTGGCAACTAAGTTATACATTATACTATTAAAATTCTAACCTCTCAAATAAAAAAAAAAAAAAACAATAAAATAAAATTCTATCGATCATTGGAGAAAAAAAAAAAATAATATACCCAAATGAAAAATAGAAAAAAAAAGTTTTTTGGAAGTAAAATAAAACCACAAAAAATGTTGACAGAATAGTTGATTTTTTTTTTTTTTTTTTTTTTTTAGGATAGCGACATCATAGTTGAATTGGGCATAACTTAATTTCAAGTATATATAATCGGCAATAACTCTAACTTTACTTGTTGAGGTTTCTCAAAAAAAAAAAAAAAAAAAAAAAAAAAGATGATCGATATAAAAATAATTGTCTGGAAAGTTTCAATGAAAGAACGGTAGTTACGAGAAATTGTGAGCGAAAATGTGAGAGAAAATTGGATGAAATCAAAGTATTAGATGATTTGACAAATATAAACCAAATACAAAGTCTTTCACGTTAAGAGTGGGCTTGTTTTGTGAAGAGATTGGTGGTTAACTACTTCTCAAAAAACCACACCATTTATATATGTGATAAGTTACAATCGTGAGGATGGAAGACTCGAGTCACAGATCGAGCGAATGCTAATACATCTTTAATAATGCTTAAGTTATGGTTACTTTAGCATTTTTCATTAAGAATTAAGTTATAATTAAGTTATTTCAGGAAAAGAAAATAAAGAAAGAAAGAAAACACACACATGCACTAACAAATTTTAAGATGCAAAGACAACTTTTATTGTTCTAATATGTATCGTTTCATTTCCATAATTTCATTTGTGTGTATTACACGTTTGATGTATCACTCAAGTTTGTATATTACATCAATGAAAGAATTATCATAATTTTTGTAGACAGATAAAATATTATTTTTTGAATTGAAATTGTGATCGTTATATTAAAATAGATTATTATTAAACAATAAAACTAACGCCTCACAATCATTTCCGTCTTATTCATATGTATTCAATACTTAAAAGAAAAATTAAGTTATTTTGACTTTTAATTCTCTATAATGATTTAATTTCAGTATAAATTTCTTTTGAAGCTTCTTCTTCTCCCGTTGAACTTTCTACTTAACTAGAGTTTTATTGTACTATGGCCCAATCATTTAGATCTGGGCTTTCTTTTGTTGTTGAGTTCTTCAAATAAAAAACAAAAATACTTACAATAATAAATCTAGAAAACAACGATATTGTTTTATTTTTAATAAGTACGTAAAATTAAAGTGGAGGTTGGCAAGAAGTGTTGAGGGTGGCCATCAGAGCTCCATTAAATCAATCGTGCGGTTGTTTCAATCACTTGCATTGTTCGACGAAGCTTTGTAATGGTGGCTGGCGAAAAGTGTTGGCAACTAAAAAACTCGTCTTCTAACTAAGCTCCACGAAAATATTATTGAACGAACACCAAAATCTAGATTTAAAATTAATTTACTTACAACATTATCCTACTATTGTGTGTATTATTTTAGTATCAATCATATTAATGATTAATACACACGGATTAATTGAATACATGATTAGATATAATATTGGTATCAATTAGTGAATTATTACAACATTACGTACTAAGTATGTGTATTTTTTATAATAATGCTATTATTACAATATATTTTTTATAATGCTAGTATTGATTAGTATTTATATATACTAACATTATAATAATGATATTAATGAGTATTTATAGTACAATCTTACAATATATTGTTGTAATAGTGGTATAAAATTAAAATTTATAATCCTAGTATTATTTGGTATTGTATAAATACAGTAGCATAATTTTCTCAAAAAAAAAAAAAAACAGTACCATAATATTTTGGCTATGATGAATGCGAATCACTATGAGAATCAAATATTTGTATTGTTGACTTTGATTGCTTCGATCATTGTCTATTGCAATTATACTTAGGGATCAGGATAACAATTACCAACGTTTAGGACATTTCTGGCAATTGTTGAACAATGACAATAACCATTACTAACATTTGAATGAATTTGGACGGAAGTGACAGACAGGGAAACGAGCAACAACAATCGATCTTGAATGAAGACTAAGGCGTTTGGGTACCTCGACAGGCAGAAATGGGCGCGATGACTACATAAACATTAGATACGACAAGATTTAAGATAGTCGAACAAAAAGAAAAAAAATAAAAATCTCAAGTATTGCGATTAAAAAAAATGATATAATAGGTATCATTAAACAATATTATTAAATAAAGAAAAGATAATTACACATACTTTAAATTTGGTTTTTTCTTTTTTTTTACAGTAAAATTAGATAATTATTTGTCTAATAATGGTTATCCAGTATCACTTCCAAGAAAAAAGATAACCAAAAATTAGCCAATTACAACTATTTCTCTTTCATTGAGTTTGGGCTTATTTGAACTTGAGCCCAACTTCCATATTAACCGCTCTGTTTGACCACTTTAGTTTGGTTTGTATAAGTGGTCATGATGAAAACACGTAACAATTCGGGATCTAATTTGGAAACTGGGTTGAAATTCATAATTGTTTCAAAAAAATAAAATAAAATAATAATAATTGGTCAGAATTTAGTAAGATACAATCTTAAACTAAACGGATATAACTGAGCTGAGACTAGTGAACATCTACTCGATCGGTACATAATTAAACATACGTTTTAGAAGTTGGGTACATAATTAAACATACGTTTTAGAAGTTGGTTTCCTTGTAAAGAGAAACACCCATTATTTTATGTTCAAAGAATACCCAACTTTTCTCTCTATTTTTTTTTTTTTTGTGTGACTCAGCAAACAATTAACAAAATTTTCAAACAAAGGAGCGTGACCCCTAAATTAAAATAATAAAATTTGATGGTCACGAAGTCAATTTCAGACATCAGCATTAGGATAATATCGACTTTTCTCCCAAATGTCCAACGCGGATACCACACATAAAAACCCCACCACGGTTTCCACGCTTTATCCGGCGCCCCTCGCAAATGGCCTTAAATTCCCGTCCTTATCCACTCCCTTTTACTCTCTTCCCTTTTTACCCCTAACCTATAAAATCCATCCCTTCCTTATCCTTTATATCTCTCACTCACTCACTACTACTTCGAAATTGCAAAAAATGTTGACCCATTTTCATCACTCTTCTTTCGCTCACAAGCTCAAGTCCTCCATATGCTGTTTCCATCATGATTTTATCCACTCGCCATCGAGATCGCCTTGTTCGTGGCTGCCGGCGTTACTCGATCGGTGTCGGAATCTACTGGCTCGGATCGCTCGCCGCCGGAGGAGGAGGAGGTACCTTGCCTCTGCTGATTTTAGCTACGATTCTTCCAGTTATGCCCTTAATTTCGAGGACGATTGTCGGCAAGACGGCGAGTTTCCGTTTAGGGATTTTACGGCGAGATTGCCGCCGTCGCCGCAGACTATTAAAGAGCGTGTGCTGCCTCCCAAATTTGCCGGATCTCAAGAATGAATTTCAGATTTTCTTTCCTTTTTTTTTGGCCGATTCTTTTATGTTAGAACTTCTCCATTGAACTTTCAGTGAAATTGTACATATGTTTTAATTTTTTACTTCTTCTTTTTGGTTGTTGATGAAATAAATAATGAATTGTTTGGTAACTTTTTTTTTTTTTTTTTTTTTTTTTTTTTTTTTTTTTTTAATTTCCTTTCACCAGTCTGGCGTAAGTGTGTGAGAGTTTATGATTTCCCATTAATTTACCACCCTGATTATCTTATTGTTGAATTCAATTAAAAAAAAAAAAAACTTTTAACTAGAATCTAAATCTATATGAATTTGATTCAATTGACACTAATCTATTGTGTGATTTGATCATCAATAATTTAGAAGTCTTTTCACAAGTACTATTGAATTAAAAAAAAAAAAATCTACATGCTATTAATTTAGTGGGTAAACTTACTATCATTGGAAGAAAGTTACAATTTACCGATTGGATGTGTTATTCCATTTCAATATCAAAGTTACTAATTAGTTTTTAAGTCTAAAAATTTAGACTTTAGTTCCTTTAGTTGAGAAATTTTCTATAAATGAAAATGTATCCTAACACTTTTTCTCTCGTATCCCTCTCATTTTATTAAAATTTTAAACTAATCTTAAATTATAATATATTGAAATGTATATTCTATTTAATAATTAAAAAACAATTATTAACATTTTAAAAAATCCAGAAATAAACTATTATCACAGATAGGGCTCAAATCTAGAATCTAGAGGGAGCACACCTCTCAAGCCCAAATCTTCCACCAACTGCGCCACCCCCTCGGAGACCATTGCATTTTCTTTGGTATATTTAAGTAATATATTTCAAAATAAATAAAGTTAACACGTAAAAAAAAAAAAAAAATAATGAAAACAAACAAATTGATTATCTTTGAAACATGGAGAAGGAATTTGGCGAACCATTTATAATTAATTTTGTTTACAATATAATGTCTAATTTATAATTTATTCAATTTTGGTTCTTTAATTTTTAATGTCTAATTTTAATTTATAAGACTTTCAATTTATTACATTTTGACCAGACTTTTAAATGTTTAATTCTAGTCTTCAAACTTTAACAAAATAATTAATCTTAATAAAAATTGATTTAATAATATTAATAATTTTAATACAAAGTAAATATAAAATAAGAAAGATCGTAGTTAAATAAAATAAAGTACAGTAAAAAAACATTCAATAAAATCAATTTAAGTTATTTAAAAAGTTATGGGTTAAAAATTAAATATTTCAACGTAACAAGATGATTATTACACGTTTGAACATAAAGTAAATAAAAAATTATTCTTAAAGTAAATAAAGAATAATTAAAAAAAAAAAAGAAAAAAAAAAAAGAAAAAGCAAACGAGATCAAACAACATTGTGGTTTGGTTTCTTAAAATGCAAGGATTATTATGAATGGTGGTTATGATTTGATGTGTTAATGGAAGATGCCGTTAAAGTGGGTGTGTGGTTGTGATTTAATTTTAATTAATAAATGAAACTCTAACAATTAATTATAGTCTCTAGGAAAAATAATAAATAAAAATTATTGCTTTTCTTGTTTGGTTATGCCCATTTAGGTTAGGTGTATATTGTAGTTGAGAATTCTAAGCTTCAACTTCCTAAATTACTTTCTTCCACGTTTGGACATACCATACTATTTATGTTGTTTGAAATCAACATTAATATATTTCTTATAATTTCCAATTTGAATATATAATTGCGTGTTACTGTCTCTTGGTTGAAACTCTCATGTTTTTGAGTCTTCAATCTGTTGTTCAATTCAAGATGGTTCGTAAATAAATTTTCTATTTATAATAGAGCTCTCGTGAGTTTGTGCTTCATAAACTTTTGACCCTAATCCTTATATTTATAAATTCTTTATTTATAAGTCTTTGGACTAGCTAAATGGGTTAATACCTAATTAATTTGAGCATAATTAATTAAAACCCAAACAAAACAACTTTTACTTAATTATGGAACAATTATAAATTTGTAATCAACCCAATATTTAATTAGATTTATTTGTAAAATAATGTGGCAATGTCTTGTTGATTGGAATTAATTTCTCAATCAACAATGATGAATATGCAGAAAAACAAAAACACCGTTGAGTTAGAATTTTCTTTAGTTGTTTCCCTTACAAACCTCAATGTGTTGTTTTACCTCAATTATGATCGAGGTAAAGTCTGGGAAGCGAAAATGGATTCCTGATGAAAAAGATGGATGGAGGAAGGGGCTAGGAAGTGGAAGAGCATCCCAGCTCTTTGCTTCTTCTCAGCTGTGACGTTCCTCCATCCAACCTTTTCATCATAGACCCATTTTCGTAGATGGTCCTCCCTTCAATCCTTCCCTTAGCCGATAAACAACTCATCAATCGATAGAGGGTATCCTGTTAGATTTTAATTTTTGATTCATGAATATGTTGACTTTTTATACTCTCTTTATGGTTGTAAAATTTCCGTGTCATTTAAATATTGTACACGTTACATTTTTCTTTAGAGTCTTTTCATAAAGAATAAATCGAAACGTTATTATTTAAATGATCAAAATTTGGATGATTGCAGGGAATCGTAACACACAAGATTAAATTATAACAAAATAGAAAGAAAGCTAGCGAGATATTATGATACCCTACACCTGCGCCGTAACAAACGATACGGGACAAAACATATTCATCTTCGCCAATCAAACCGTCCACAAAATGGCCCCACCTAATCAACAGCTGTAGATCTCTGACACCTCGACCCCACCACCGGTTTGATTCGCACTGAAATTGACGCACACATTATATATTTAATCATTATTTTATATTTTTATTTTGCTGAACATGGCGGAAACGTGGCAAAATCTGGATCGTCCGTCTTCTTAAAAAATTGTGGATTTGAGTAGCGCTGGAGATTGAATATGATTTTCCAAAGCTGCAGAGTGAACGAACTCAACAAAATCAAATCCTCTCGCTGTTCGTGTTCTGATAATGGCGTCGTCATATTCTAGCTCCGCCATTGATGAAACCAGAGAATCAGATCGGATCGAGGAGGATGAGGACGACGGTTGCGAAACCGGAATTTCTAATAATTCTAATTATTATTCATCTTCATCATGTGGAAATTGTTTATTCGGATTCGGGTCGAGGATGTATGTGCCGCTGAAACCAAATCGGAAGATCAAACAGAGTTGGATTGTGGAGAAGGTGAAGAGATTCAGGGAGTTCATTAAAGCTATGGCGGCAACCAAGTGGAGATTCTTCATTAATCGAATTATTAACAACAATCGCACTCTGAGGTTTAATTACGATCCCAGGAGTTATGCTCTCAATTTTGACGAAGGCGCCGCCGCTGTTCACCGCCCGGATTTTACACCGCCGCCGCCCGCATCTCCGATAGGGATCGACCGAACCAAAATATGATGCTATCATTATACACACACCTTTGATATTTTCTTATCTTCAACGATTTGTTACAAATGAAATGGAATGTCAAAATTTGTTATGTTGGACGATTTTTCATTTTTTTAAGTACTTTTAAAAAATCATTTAACAAGTTCAAAATTACATATTGTATAATATAAATATATAAGCAATGTAAACTGTAAAAGTTCTTTATTCTGGTTAAAGTGTCTTAATTCAACCATAATTATCCTGTTTAAATAATAATTATCTAATCCTTGTAAATTAATTTAAAAATAAATAATTTTTATATTAGATATCAGTCAATGATAATAATATAGTAGAATTATAGTTGGTTTGATTTGCATTAAATTAATGATTTTGCGTATTCATATATAGAAATTTGAAAATTAAAGAATATGACAACGCAATTATTGTTACAATGGCCACGATTTAGACAATAGCTTGTCGTTCAAAATCACATGCATTGGTGGATACTATACAAACCACACATTTTCATTTTCTTTCTTATGTGAAAATTAATTATGTCACGAGATATATTTATTTATATGAGTACAAGAAATATGAGATAGTAAATTTGAACTTGACTTCTAAAGGACTATGCTTACAGCTTTGACACATCACGCTCCAATATTTCGACTATACATTAATACAAGATTTAAAGTTATTTTATATTCAAATTACAATACTATTTTAATCCTTTACTTCACATTTGTTCCACAGAAACTGCTAAAATATCAATGTTGACAGAAACATTAGTCCTAATTTAATAATAATAATAAAATATTCCTAGCTAAGGCCAAGGCAAGGCAAAGTTCGATCCTACTATGGCTTTTGGTTGAGCAAAGCTTGGCCCCTCTTTGACATGGGTCAAGCAAAGCCCAACCCCTCTTTAGCCACGACTCAAGCAAAACTCGACCCTTCTTTATCATGAAGCAAAGCCCAACTCCTCTTCCTTGGCCTGAGCTTGACGCTTACCAACTCTTCTTGGGCACGTTCCTTTCACATGCTCGCTCCTTTTGAGCATGGGCGACACCTTTCCTCGACCTACTGAGTCCTGTGTTGATTCTTGCAATTTCACTCTTAGGTTTTTTTTTATGCTATAATATTCAAAGGTACGAATTCAAAGAGGTAATCCCAAGGTTATCACTCATGTATTTTCTTATGAAAATGAAATTAATAAATATTTATAATACAACATACTAATGTTGATGAATATTAGTAGTATACTAATATTAATGAGTATTAATATATAATACATTATTAAAACGTATTGGTAACTATATATACAAATACTTTAAAATTCACCGACATTAATAATTAATTTGGGAGAAAGAGTCTGTTTAGTACAATATTCCTTAATTATATTGTTAGACGACAAAAATATTGTAAAAGCTATATTTACCCATATTGACTACAACTTCAAA
>JBBMEG010000015.1:6451291-6464030 GCA_037832605.1 Cyclanthera cordifolia | reverse complement strand
TTTGGATACTAGATTTTATAGGATTTTACTAAAAAACTGAAGCTTTTGGCTAATCATTAATCAAATTTATCATATCATTAGAGCCATATATTCCTAAATGTCATGTTTCTCAAAATTTATTATAGTGTGTTTCAAAAAGTATTGCCTTTTGGGACGTGTGTACTCTATAACGTGTTTACGTAAATGTTCCTATACCAAAAATACCCAGAAATTGCCCAAGAACATGAGTAAATAATAAATATACGTAATATTTGCTGAAATATAAGTGAAATCTTCTAAATTCAATACAAGATATCACATTAATAAACTGAAATGTAAAGGAAATACAAGCAATGGGACACTAACAAACTACCCACAACAATTTGAATGGCGTACTCTCCTCGAAGGCACTTACCTACCAAAATTTTCAACCCAAGGACCCAAACACTACAATCCTAACTAATTATCCTTACACCCCTAATACTGATATACTAGTTCCCTCTTACAGTTTACTCTAATTAATAGTAGAAGTTCATTATTAACCTTTAAAAAGGAAAATTTACAATCGGTATACTCACGGTAGGATATGGCCATTTTGAATGTGATTGCCACCAAGCTTTCAAGACGGACGTAGTGTCACCAGGAAGTTTGCCTGCTCTCCTTTTTCTTAAGATTTCCTCCCGTATGTCTACAATTTTCTTCTTGTAACCCTGTTAAAAAAAATAGAGTCAGCATTGAAATAATATTAGTTAAGCCTTCATTTATAAGGAAGAAAGAGATAGAAGAAGGTATCGAAATAATAAAAAATAAATGATCAGAGAGATGGAGAGAGGTCTCACATTCTTTAATTCATGTTTCAATTCGTGCCTCACCCTCTCCATCAGGGATCTCTCACTCTCTGTTGGGATAAGGGGACCAAATCCCGTAGCATCATGACCCTCCAAACTTCCATCAAACAAATTAGCATCGCTATCTATCTGGTCTTCGTCATCATCAGACATTGTACAACCCGTTCCATCACCAGGTGAAACACCTAGACGAGGAGAATGCAGAAATAACACTTGTAGCTTTTATCGCCAGCAATTGTTATAAAGCAAAACTAACACAACCCTTAATTGGAAGGATGAGTATTCTCTAACATTATCTAGCCATTCAAATAGAAATGGCCACCATGGGTGCACAGAAATAATGAATGACATAAGAAAGAATCCCGTTGAATGGGAAAAAATATAAGATCATTGAGGCACACTAGTGACAGAGGATGACAACCCTACTCGAATCTCCACATTAATATGATATTATCTATTTTGGGATACACTCTCGTGGCTTTATTTTTTGTTTCACCAAAAATGCCTAATACCAATGAAAAATACCCAGATCTCTTCTCCTCATCTAACAAACGCGGGACAACTTTGTTTTCATCCCAACAACTAGATCAAAATTACTGTGAAATTCAGATGGAAACATAAACAATCAAGTTTTAGGTTATTGTTCTAAACTCTTCCGATGAAATGTCCTTGTTCAGAGTCATACACATCTCCTTCTATCAAATGAACAAAGTTGCACCTTTTGAAATAATAATTCTCAGCTTCTGATGTCTCAACGAGTGGCCTAATAAGGGTATGAAATTGAAGGGACTTCAGCCTCAAAGGTCAAGAACCTAGGAACGATTTCAAAGAAGTCTACACAGCACGGTTATTTTTTTATTTATTTTTTTTTCTGTTAATAGCTCGGTTAATAGTATTCATTAGCGACTTAGGATGACCGTGGGATACAAAACTACTTGGACTGGAAAGGAGGGTCATTATAAGCCAAAAACCCCAAGAAAACGTTAAACAGCGCAGATTCTTTAACTCCAAAGTAACAACAAAATAGATTTCCTTCCATTCAATCAGTTTCCAACCCGATGTCCAACACAGGTAGTGGGTTCTCTAAATATCAAGCAAAAAAGTCAGAGGAAGGCTATCCCCGTATTTCCTATGCCAATTTATATATGAAATCAAATTACTCAGCCTCATAAGATATACGGCAGTTATTTCTTTAAATTTCCATCACCTAAAGAACTTCTGTCCTACTGGTTAAGAAGAAATTTTTAGTTATACTTGAAAAGCATCTAGGAATGACAAATTTAAATATGAGAAAACGAAACTTTTACTCAGTATGGAAAACAACTCTAAATAGAAATAGAATAGAGAATAATAAGCATACAACACATTTAATAGACTTCTAACCAAATTCTCTCTTTTTTTTCATCTCTTTCAGTCTTATAATCTGAAAATCACCTGTCAAGCTTTGCAAAGATTGTTCAATTTCCCAGCAGGCATACACAGCTTCCATTGCATGGACACGGACATGCTGCTGAAGTTGTTCTTTAAAAGAACAAAGTAACAAGACATAATGCGTCTGTAGCATAGGAAGATAAATAAAATTCAATTTTCATCATCAAGCTATCAGTACTAACATCTGCAAGTAACAGATAAATTCATGATAGACATTTATCTCGTAGCAAACAAATAATCTCATTTAAGAACGTAGAAGCCAAACATGTCCTTAGATTTTAAATAAAATCCAGAAGAAAAATACTTAAGAGAATTTCCCTGCACGTGCCTATTGCTTCAAGAAATTGAATATAAACATCATGAACAGTAAGAAAAGAAGAGCTAAACATTGAAAATACAAAGTGCTATAAGTTTACAAGAACATGATGGTATAACATTATAAAACATGGATTATGTGCTTGGAAATTAACAAATAATGGAATGAACCATACAATTCAGAAATCAGTTTTTAAGCAAAATTAATCAGTACTATTTGGTAACCTCCTTAGCAATGAATCACATCATGTTAGTGACAACAAACATCCACAAACTTCCATATTAATATGATATTGTCCACTTTAAGGATCACTCCTCATAACTTTGCTTTTTTTCATTATCCAAAAGGACTCATATCAATGTAGCGGTATTGTCCCATTTTATACATCAAATATCTCTCTTAACTTAGAGATGTGAGATTTTATTTTGTTGGTTGATCTAATTAAATTTACCTTTATCCATTAGCTTAAGTTTTTTTAGTTGATTGGTAGTTTAAAATAATTCCAATTAGGAGCCTGAATTCGAGTCCCTGACAGATTTAACCTAATTCTAACAGCATACATTAGCAACAATTCATTTCAATAATGAATTAACAATCACTGGGTTTCTTAGCCAAATTCTTGAATGTAAAATGGTTGCTGATCCGCCGAGTCTTGGAGCTCAAAATTTAAAATTTACCAGAAGTTATCAATCTCAACATTTAGTAGTTAAGGACACAAATTCAGTAATCGAGTAATTGGATTGAAAGTGCAAAAACCACAAACAAAGTGCGATGAGTGGGGGAGTTGCTGTTACACAGAAGCCCTTTATCCAGAAAGAATATCCTTCTCGAATAGCCAAAACGTACAGATTTCCTCAGAGGAAATTAAAGAATGAAGATACTTACAAGATGCAGACAGATAAATAGTTTTGTAATACTTTCTCAAACTCAAAGACAAAACACCTTCCTCATCCACTGGAATAAACAATCCATCAAAAAAAGAAGAAACGTACCATGAACTGATCGAGCTCTTTTCCGTTGCAGACTATGGTTTGAGAACCGTGCCCTAGCGACGAGTATTTCGCCGCCACATTCTGAGACTGAGCAAGCTGAGAATCTATCCTCGACAACTGGTCCACCGGTGTTGCAATCCGGAGGCAGGCAACGTGAGCAGAGAGCAGCTGCTCGTAAAGAGGATGCGCCAGAACTCCAGCCTTAGACCGCGCATTCTTCCAACTCACGACCGCTTCTCCACCATGAGTACCTTCATCATCATCGCTCTCAACCTCCACATCATCACTGTTGTTGACGCCTTCCCCACCGCCGCTGCTGCTGTTGTTCTTCAAATCATCCGATTCACGAGACAAAGTGGCGGCAGCGCGAATCATATCATCGGCCGCATGCGCTACGTCATCGACAACATGACTGCGATCCCGATGGAGGATCGGGGTAAGCCATTGACCAGACGTGTGAGAGACGTCGGAATTAGAACCAGTCGTTTGAAGATTAACGAAATCGGTGTCGACGTTATCCGTAGCCGTCGTCGTGATCTCACGAGAATACTGAGAATGAGAGGATTGATTCCGAAGTAGCGCACTATTCAACCAATTAGGAGTGCTCTGAAGCGGATGCTCAGACTTAGAACCATCGCCTGCCGGAGATTGGTCGGTAAGCTGATTGGATAAAATAGAGCGCAGGGTATAGTCAGAAAGTGGACGTTCCGGCTGAGGCTGGTTGGCGTAATGAAGAGGAAGGTCCCTAGAAAGTTGGTTACGGAAAGCCATACAATTCTTCGCCGGTAAAGAAACAGATTGAGTCACTTCAAACTGGTCAAAGATTAAACAGCCATGGGGGAAAAAGACAGACGAACAAATACAGAGTCGAGTGTACAGTACAAGCGTGTCTTCAAGGACGGAAAAGGAGAGACAGGGGAAGCCTCGGGAAGGTATGGAATTTTACAGATTGGGAAGTAGCGAAAGCAACCGAGAGAGTAAGCGGTTTTCAGACGAAGAAAACTGCTCGGGAAACTGCTAATTGTTTAACGGCAGTTTTTCCACTTCGGTTTCTGAAGGCGGAGATTGGTAGGAATCCTCTTATCTTGCCACTGCCACGTAACATCTACATGGCCTATATTTCCTTTTATTATTTTATTTGAAAGAGTTATACTTATGTAGTTATATGGCATGATGTTTACTGTTTGGGATATGTTCATCAAACTATAGAATAAAATGTATATGCATTCCAACTCATTTAAAAAATAATTGTAATTGCAAAAAAGAGTTTAGTAAATGCTAATAAAAAATTCTCTCAATAAAATTTTATGATAATATTTTTAATTACAATAAAAAATATATTTTTGTAATCAAATAAGGTTTTTCTTCTCCTATCATTATAACTATTTGTAAGGTAGAGAAGAGGGGTTGTTGTGCATGGTATTTTCAAATACCAACAAGACTTAACGTAATTTTAAAATATGATTTGTCATTTTCGTATGTTTTTTTAAATGGACAACGTATTTATTAAAAAATGGATATTACACTTTGAAAAGTATAATAAAAAATACACTCATTTTCTGTAGCCTAAAGAAATTATCCTCAATGTTTTTAGACTAAAAAGAAAAAAGAAAAGTATTTTGACCTAATGTGCACATTCGCGTTTAGCATTTTTTAAGTTTAAACTCGTTTTGAACAACAAATTCTAAAATCTTAATTTTTATTATAGTTATTAAAAATATATTTATATTCGATAGACTAAAAAAATATTTTAATTTTTTAGTTACTAAAACTGGTAGATTTTCTATGTTCGTTTAGCTTTTTATTTCGGCATGCCTACTGGGAGCTACTTGATAAAGGATGTAAGTATTCGTTTGGCTAACTGATGTATCTAAAGATATGAGGTACTCTAAGACCTATATTAATAAGAATTTGGTTGTGTCATGCTCGATCAAATAGCTCAAAAGTCAAACTCATTGAAAATTGACATTGGTTCTAGGTTTTGATCAGTTGACTTCTCTAAAGGTTGCTTCTACAAAGTATGTGACATTATTTCTTGGTTCGATCCTTAACGTGCTTCTTTGGTTGGTTGCTCCAAGGATTTTTAGGTTTTTCTATATATGACTTAGTCTATTGAAAGTTTTTAGTTGGTGGGGTTTCACCTTCTATTTGGGTTGATATATTGTATTGAAAGTCTGCCTCAATTTGGTGGTATAATGTATATTATTTTGATTTTAATAAAAGAAAAATTGTATTTTACGTGTAGAATTGAATTATAGTGGAGAAGATTTATGATATTTTTTATAAAAGTTTTGAGTTCATGCAAGTATCTAATTATTGAAAGTTATATGAAATGTTGGAAACTAATAGAAAGAATTTTGCCCATGACAAGGATGATGAAAGCAAACAATGTTTGGATTGTGAAATGGTTTGAAAAGATGTAATAATGTAGATGAGTAATTAAAGGAAAGAAAGAAAGCAAAGGGCATCCATAGTTGTCCCAATCTCAAACATACAAAAAAAAAAAGTGTGCTTTTGGGTACACATAACCTTTCTCCAAAACATCAGTTCACTTTGATTTGAAGTGTGAATTGAAATCTTTTGTATGGATTATTTGAATCTTGTTAGCTCTCCTTCACCTTCATCTTCAGCACAATATATTGTTTTCATGTCATTAGGAGGCAATGTTATAAACCGTTAAAGTTTTGTTTTGAAAAATACTCATAAATTGTAAAAGTGTATCAAAAATACATTTGACTTAAAATAAAGATAAAAATATTATTGTAAAAATATTAAAGTTTTGCTTTAAACCAGTAGACAATTACGGAATGGTTGATTGAGATTTTAAGATTGTATTTAAAAATTTGTTTGAATGTAATATTTGTTAATTTAGAATATGAAATTTGTTACATAAGAATGAGACAACACCCTTATTGACACGAGTTATTTTGAGTGATGACAAAAAACAAAATTATGAATAATTATGTTCAAAGTAAACAATATCATATAAATGCAGATGTATTTGATCTTCCTTGTATCTAACAACCATTCTATCAAATCTTGCTCATGTAAATGAACAAGTAGAAACATCTTTAAAACCAATTATGAACATGACCAGAAGTTATATATAATATTAATGTATATTACTACTGAAAAAATATGAATTAAGAGCAAATGAACTTCTTTTATTTTTATTTTTTTTTTAATTTTTTTTTTTGAGTTGCAATAGGGTGGAATGATTTGAAATTTTGACTTAATCATGTTGTTGGCCTAAATAATAGGAATTAAGATGAGGTTATTGGTTTCCCTCCTATTGTTATTCCATTTTCACTGTTTCTTATCCAATTGAGGGTCCAGTTCAGCTACTCAGGCCCAATTTCATTTAAGCCTAGGTAACAAAATTGTATAGCTGCTATCAGACAAAGAACAGTTTTCTGAATTTTGGGCCAATAAAATTGATTTGACACCTTGGATTTCATTAAAAACAGATTTTATCTCAAAGTGTGAAAAACAACCAAAATCAAATCAAATCAAACTAGAACTGATGTCAGCCAGATATGTAATGAGATTTGAGTTTATAGAGAGCTAAGATTTCAGCATAGAACAAGTTATGATTAGCTTTTCTTTTTACCTACAAAGAATCAAACCCGTTTGATCCTAAGAATTATAACCATGGATGGATGGATTCTACCAGAAAGAACTTCAAAACAACATCAGAAGAAAGTCCCCAAGTTTCAAAATTCCCATGATTGATTTAGTTAAATCAACTTGAACACTACGATATTGCCAAATGATTGATTGTATAGAGTTATATTCCTCGGCATCAAGACAAGTCATTTATCTGGAAGTAATGTCCTCGATGAGTCCAAACATGTCTTCAGCTCAGCTATGACGGGAGCCTCAGAGACAGTCCTCAGCTGGCATCATATTAAGATCTGGTAGAAAGAAACCACCAAATTCCAATGAATGTGTCTTCATCGATTCCGGCTGTGTAGTGTTTTCAGGTCTTTGTATCGGCAAAGTTGTGAGAAAGTTGTCGGGTGAAGGATCCACACTTTGGCATGCTACTGGCTTCGACTCATCCCGAACACTGTTTGTTGATATATCAACATTCAGATTGATCTGTTTAAAACAGAAGAGTCAATGTCAGATCTCATCTGGGTTCTGAGGGGGAGAATTTTGAATCGCCTTCATTTTCTAAACACAGGGTCTTTTTCAAATGAACACTAATTGCTACTTTATTCAAAAGCACTTGTTAGAATTACAGAAGAGCTGTGCTAGTGGTAGGAGAGATCTGAGAAAATCAAAAACAAAATATATTCTCCCCAAAACATGTTTTCCAAAAGCAAAAATAGGGAATAGCTCAAATGGCATAAGTGTCCTTTGAGTTTTTTTATTGAGATAAACTAAGTTATGAGTCCCAATCTCTAACCTCCCATTATTCTTGAACTAAAAAAAGTTATTTTCAATCAATCATGAGTGGTCATCAGAATCTAAGCCTACTTAAAACTAAGTTTACGAATTTCCTCCACAAGAATCAAAGTGTGAGAATAGTTGAGATGTTTGTAAGCTACCCGGGTAATCACGCATTTAAAATAAAATGTTTTTAATCAATCAAGAAAACTTTAAAAAAAGTTGTCCAAACATTTTCAAAGAAAGAAACAAACCAGTAAATTCATAGCCATTCAAACCACAAATCAGATTAATACTGAGATTTTCTACGATTCAGAGACCCTTTTTGAAACATACCTTTTTGAAATTTACCCTTTCCTTCGGAAGTAAAGACTCCTCCACTCTCAGATCAGCCAATGCCTGAAAAGTTTGTGCATTTCAGATCAAAAATTAATAAACAAGAAAAAGACGGCGGACATGAGCCGTAGCTTAACAACATTAATGTGGACTCAATGATCAAGTGTTCTCAGTTTCAAAAGAAAAAAAAAATAAAAAAAAATAAAGAAAAAGATTAAACAAACAAATGAATCTTAGTAGCATACAAAGTTAATTTAAACACTGAATATGATGGGAATGTCACCTTTCTTCTTTTAAACTTCTTAGCCATAGCAGTGCTGCAACTGAGCTCATTAGTACCATAGCCCTGCACAAAAGGACAACCCATCAGATTTAAGTTTCTTTAATACAGAAACTTAGAAAGAAAGAAAAAAAAAAAAACAAAAGTCACATTTACATTCAGAAAAAAAAAAAAAAAAAACTTTATTTATTTTTTCCTTTTCCAATTCAATTATAATAAACCAGTAATTAGAGGCCACATCCACATCATCAAACTCATTAATCTAACTCAACCCCATTTTCTTCTTCAAAATCTTACTTATCATCGTTCACGTGATCCTTTCACGTGCCTCTTCATCCAATTTAATGGCCTTTAAATAGAAAAAGAAAAAACAAATGCAAACAAAAAAGAAGAAAAAGCAAAAGATCATTGACCTTCAGATCTGAGAACCCAAAGGATCAAATAATCGAACCATCTCTCGACGGTTCCAATTCCAGGCCGTCCGATTATGGGGGAGCTGTGCGTGAGACTTACGCGCTCAATCTAATTTCTCTAATCTCAAGAACAGACGATAAACAAACAAATTTGGTTCAATGACTATGCCAAAGCCAGAACCAAAACCAAAACCAAAACCAAAACCAAGCGTATCCTATCCTATTTCTAACGCCGTCCTTAGAAAGCATGGATCTGATCGTCACCGCTGTTATTTGGTTACCGGCTCCGTTCCGTTCTGAAACTTTGAGTTTTGGATTTAGATTACCACTCAATTGTAACGACGCTGTTAAAATCGGGAGATGGAAGATATGAGAAAATAAGCCGGCGACTCGGCGGCGCCTGACAATTTCGCATGTGGTTGCAGAGTCGGCCACGATGAGGGAAATACTCCCTCGTCGGCGGCGACTGACAATTTAACCAAATCGATGGGAGAAAGAAACCGTCACGGGCGGAGATCGGAGGTCGTGTATCCAAACCTAAAACCAGAGAGGAAAAACAAACAAGAGGAAAGGAAGATTGGGGAGGGAAAAAACAGAGTAAATGGGGAAAGAACCTTGGATCTGGAGAATCGGGATGATGGATGACTGGACTGTTCGAAACCATCGGCGGAGGGGGAGGTGTCACCGCTCCAGGAGAGAGGGGTGGTGGGGCTGCATCTGGTGGAGCTGGACTCCTTATTCTTGTGAAAAGAAGAGAGAATTCTGGAGCGGCGCTGCCTGAGACCCCATCTGGCCGGAATAACGGCGGTTGCCGGAGATTTCATGGAGGAGGAGGAGGAGGCTTGGGATTGCTTGAGGCGAACCAGTAACTCAACCACGACGATGTCGTCGGCCATAGCCGCACTCAACCACTCGTACTCGTCCTTCAACACCATGTTGTCTTGTAACGACGGGTTCAAAATCAAAATCAAAATCAAAATCAAAATCGACGGCGATAGATGGGAAAACTCAAAATCCCAGAGAGAGAGTGAAAATGGTGGAAATGGAAATTAGAAATTGGGAAGAAGAGATTCCAGTTATTCGTTTTTGTTTGTGGGCTATTAGGGTGGGTGGGGGCATGCCTTCTGGCCCGCATCTCTTTCCATTTTTTCTTTTTTATTATTTTTTTTATTAAAATATCATTTTGGCGTATGGTTTTTTTTTTTTATGAATTTTAGTATATCTATTTCTAAATTTGTTTTATTTTGAAATATATTTTTTTACATTTATCCTTTATTTAATTTTATACTTTTAAAATAAATTAGCCGAGCAATAAAGTAATGTTGTATATAGGTCTCGAACATAAGATCTTGAGAGAGCATACCTTCATATTCAAGTGTTCAACCAACCCCGTCATTCCTCGGAACTTCAATAACTAAAATTTGAACATTACAAAATTTGTGAATTAAAATAAAATAAAACAAAAAGTATTCAACTATTTGGAATGAGTATTTAAAATAAGTATTTACTAAATATTCATTAAAAAAAACTACATCTAAACAATTTTTTTATTACAATCATTACTTTCAAATACTCAAAATAAATTATCATTCTAAATATTTTTAAAAATTAAATTCAAACAAATTTTAGATTACAATTATTACTTTTAAATATTCAAAATAAATGTACATTCTAAATACTAGTTTTATATATTTTTAAAAATTATATTCAAACAAATTTTTGACTGCCACCGTTATTTATCATTATTTATAAATACTCAAAATAAATCTTATATTAATTCTAAATAGTCCTAAAATCTCAGGGTAACATGTTTTATTATTATTATTATTATTATTATTATAACTTTTCCTTTAAATTTTTCTTCATTATTGAGATCATATTACCAAGAAGTAGCGTTTTTCGTTTTTTTTTTTTTTTTTTTTCAATTTCTTAAAACTCCGGGACCACCAGATGTCACTCTTTATGAATCATGGGCTGCATTTAGGCTGGGCCTGGATCTCTATGTGCAGCCCAGTAAAATTTTATTAACCATTATTGTAGAACAAATTACACAATTTGAAAATAACTACATGGTTTGTTTATAATATTTAAATACTAAATTATACCAAATACACTTCAATCTTGTCCCTCGTTTCAAATTAGTTGTGATGTTACTATGAGAGTGTTTTTTGTTAGGATTGGAATTTAAAGATCCCAAATTTGAGACTTAAGTGTGAAATTTGTAGAACTAAATTTTCTTATATACATATCAATAATACTCATTGTTGATTTTTATATGTTTATTCATCTTTTAGAACTTGTTTATAAATATTATATCAACACTAAATTAATTATATCATCAATTTATTAAAGTTTAAAATTAATATAGTAATCGTTTCAAAAAAAAGAAATTAGTGCAGTAATTATCTCAATCAATGTCATCATGCAATTAGCAATTTTGCTATTGTGAAAGATGTTATGGGTGGAATATTTTCATGGCATTTAAATATGGCCTTAACGATTTTAATAGGTCGGTCGTGGAGGCCAAGAACTCTAGAGGTCGACTAAAACGAGTTTCAACGCTTATCGGGTCGACTAAGGAGGCCAGGATCTCCCGTGAGGTCATGACCTTTTGAGATCGACTAAAGTGTGTTTCGACTACCAAAAGGTTGGTCAGACCAAGTTACTGTTGATTATCTTATAGTATCTCATATCGATAAAGTGGGGAATCTTCCAAATAAGGTGGGCTATTTATGCCGTAGCCAATTAGTTTTGACATGGATGCCCACGCTTTCTAATATGATATCAGAGCATGAATGTAATATTTCAAAATATCCAGATTCGCTTAAAAGGCAAGAGAGGACGAAAGTAGAAACGTTTTGGAGCTACCCCTTCATTTATTTTATACTTAATGGTTGACGTTACTACAACCAACCGTTACAACTTCCGTTATTATAAATTAAGCTACGTCATGCAATAGAAGGGTGAGCTCTTTCCAATCTAATTTGTTTTTAGGCACTAACTAAAATTTTCTCTAAAATACGCATATTACTTAAACAGCAAAAGCTCTATGACTCACACAACACCAGTATGTCTTTTTTTTCCGTCATTTGTAGACATCTTATTCTCGATAATACAAATATTATCATTGATACCTAAAGACAATATTTTAATATCAACAAAAACTAAATATGAGAAATGTGAGGAATGTTTTTTTTTTTTTTTTGAAACATACGACTTAAAAAAAGTAACTGCAACACAGATTAATTTTAAATATCTTATTGTATAAACTCTTTTTCCTGTTAATATCATCCGAAAAAAAAAAATCATTTAAAATCACAATTGGGAAGTAATAATAAACAGTTGGTGTGTGATTGATTAAGGAGACAAAGTAGAAATTTGTTGAATATTGTTTGTTTTTTTTTTATTATTATTATTGTTGAATATTCCTTGTAGGTTTGAAATTTGCTGTCGTATATAAATGAACCATCAGCCAAATATGAACAAATATTATTTCATTGTCACATAGATAATTTAATTATCAAATGCTTAATACGGTGATAATTACAAACGTCAAATACCAGCATTAGATTTTCTTCAAAAACTTTTACACCGCTATTTATTTAAATGATAAAGGTCAAATTTGTAATTAGACATTTATTTATTCTTTGTCAAAATGTTGAATGGATAGTTTTTGCAATTTCACCTTGTTTGTTTGTATGCTCTCTCTTTTTTTTCTTTTCTTTATTCTTCTTTTTCTTTTATTTTCCCTT
>JBBMEG010000015.1:6422304-6439537 GCA_037832605.1 Cyclanthera cordifolia | reverse complement strand
ATAACAAAGTATGTGACAATCTTTCTTATATTAAATGCATTAATGAGTATTTATAATATATTATTTTAATATTACTAAGTATTTAAGACAATATTAAAACTTATTAATAATTATGTATGTAAATTTTAAAATAGGCTCACGTTTATAATTATTTAGTGAGAAGTCCTCAAACATATATTGTTTTTCAAAAAAAAAAAACTGTTTACCAAATTTTACTAAATCATACAAATAAAATTATAACTTAAAAAATGTTAAAGAAACTACTTTCTCACATTTATCATTTAATATATATATATATATGTATATACACACCTCATTTCTTGGAATCAAAAAACGCAGCATGTTAGGTAAATTGTAAAATATTATTATTATAATTTTTTTTTTCCAAAATTATGCAATCTAAGTTGTCCGTTTTAGTCAGCACCATTCTCTTTGTCAAAAAACGAAAAAGAAAGTTCCTCAGATTCTCTATCTTTTCCTGATTAACTTTATATTAAATATTAATTCAGGTTTGCTTTTACACATTTAAATTATGGAGTCGGTCACTTACAATTCTATTTGAATATTTTTCATCATCAATTTGTACAACCACAAAATCTATACTGAAATATAATAATAATAAAAATGAGAAAATACAAAACTTTGTTTTCTATAAAAAAGAAAAAAAACAAAAAAAAAAAAGTAAACAAAAGTAAGCATTGTTATATATATTATTTAAAATGGATCCATGTTCACAGTGTGATTAATATCATTATTGCACAAGAAAAAATTACTTGAATGATTCTAAAAAAATAATAATAATAAAAAAAATCACGTGTCCAATTCCTGAATTCTCTCTACTTATAGATTTCTTTGTTATATATATATATATAACTTATTAAAGATATGTTTGGCTAGAAGGGAAATAAATAGAAGGTAAGAAAAGGGAAAGAAAGAGATAAATGAAAAAAATAAAAAATAAATTAATGATTGATGTGATGGAGGTTGGTCGAACAAACAATGAGAAATTGTAGTATTGAAAGGCAAACTAGACGAGGTGAATAGGATTTGCTAACTTTTTTAGTTCTTTAAAAATAATTTTTATGATCTAATTATTTCTAATTAAAAACAATCATAAAATAAATATAAGATGCAATAACGAAATCGCGGAATGTAAAAGCTAAGGAAAAGGGAAAGACACTAAAGTTTTAAGTGGTTCGAAAAATCCTTACTCCACATCCAAGACTCAAGGGGATTCTATTGGTGGTTCTTTTACGGGTGAGACCCAAACTTCCATGACCCTTATTTTCCTAGGCAACGACCTAAATCTTTTTCACGAGTTCAGGATCAAACCACTACTACTCTATTTTTTTAGCGAAAGAGAAACTCAAATCTTTTTACCGGTTTAGGATTAAATCAATTTAGTTTTCTCACAACTAAGGTGTGCCCACACACCTTAATGAAAATCCCAAAACAAATATTGAAAACAAACTTTACCGAATATCTCTCAAAGACAAGATACCAAGGTTAGCGTTGACAGCATCTTCACAAATTTGTAATACACTGATTCAGAATATATGAAGCAATAAAACTTTTAGGGTCTGTTTAGAATGAATATGTTGCTATCTTAAAATTTAAAAGTCGAGACAAGTGATTTATGGAAAAAAAAAAGTCTTAGTGCCAAATGATCGACGGGTGAGATTTGATAAAGATACGATAAATTTTGGTCTTTAGATTTAGGGCAAGTGTAATGGAGAGATGAGATTGAGTAGAAATAAGATGGAAAGAGATTTGGTGTAAAAAGAAACAAGGAATAATTCGTTTTTGCCTTTTGAACTTCAAATGTCCATAACTTTTTCATTTTAGCTTCAATTTGAGCAATTAAAAATGCATTGGAATTGTCTCTTAAATCTCTATTTAATAAACACTTAAAAACTCCAATATCAGTAAATAAAATCCAAGTTTTTTATCATGAAAATATTAATTAATTAAAATTAATTAATTTGAGATAAGTGACCAAAAAGCCAATAACCTCCCTCATTTTGTATGGTGAAAAACTAAACATGAAAAATGAATTCAAAATGATGTGTGATATAAAGATATGAGTCAACAAGCACAATCAACACATGCATTATAAAAAATATATTTTCATTTTTCTTATTTATCTCTCCTCCTTTTGGAATCAATAAAAAACGAATAATAAGAAAAATAAATATAAAATGACAAATTAAAATTATCCCCTATGTTAATATTGAAAAATTAATAAATTTTCAAAATAACATTTTAAAAAAAGAAATTACTACGAAGAAAATAATAACTTCTTTGGAAAGATAAATAATATGCAAGAGAGGTTAATTATTATCAATAGTGCACTACATGGAATAACAATATTTCATTAACATATCGAACTCTCCCTAAAACAATCTTCTTCTATATATAAAATAAAAAATATTACGGAGATAACGTCATTAATGCAACACTTTATGTAAAGACCCGACCCATCCTGAGTAAACCCCATTCCACTCAGGCATGCAAGTTTGAAAAATAACCCTTAAACTCAGGGGAGCAATCATAAATGCTTCATTAAATATTAATAAAATTCGTACAAAAATAAGTATCGGGTACCCCATTTTAAGATAAAAACTAAATCCAGAGATAAACGGTCATGCATCGAAAACGGTTTTAAAAGACACAGTTCTTAAACAACTCAAAAAGAAGTAATAACAAATAACCCTACATCATACTTCCCATGCCCATGGTTCCTTCAGCTTCACCGATCAGCCATCCTGGTAGAGTCCATGCGTACCTCTGGAATCCATAGAAGAGAACAGGGTGAGTTATAAAACTCAGTAAGGTTCCCTAACGGAAACGATATATTCAGACATATGCAACTTAGATATAGGGTTGAAAATAATAATAAACAGACACAGGAGTTTCGTGGGACCCAAGTAGATAAGTTACTTGCTAGGAATTGAAGATGACTCCGGGGCTATCCCGTAGGGACATGCCACTCCCGGGTCTCTCGGGTGTTCCTCACACACATCCGGGGCTACCCAGTTAGGGAATGCCACTCCCGGGTCTCTCTAATGGACTGTTCACTCATAGGTGTACTCATATCGTGATCATGAACATACATTGAATATGCATAATATAATTCGTAACTATTCAGCAAGCAAGGTATAAAACATCCACTATTCGTAATGTAAACTAACTACACGTGCTACTCGGCACCTTAAAGACTCGTAAAAATGCCAAGTATTTTCCCTTACCTCGCTCGAGAATACCGGGTTCCTTTATCGTGTTCGAATTGCGCGTCTCAGGACCGTTTTCCAAGCTTAACCGAACGTTTTCCGGCGAGGTGGCGGCGGCGCGTGGCCGGAACAGTAACCGGCTGCGGCGGCGCGTGCAACAGTGAAGGCGGCGCGTAAAATTCACGCGCATGAGACAACTTCTGCAGCTTCGGGCATACGTGGCAGCGCTGGATTCGCCGCTTCAGGTTCGGGCGACAGCAAATCTGGGTTCGGAAGATAGAAATAGGTTCGGAATTCACGGGCCAATGAGCAGCTGAGAAAATCTGGCGGCGTCGGTGGCTGTCGGCGCACGTGGGGAGCAGACCGACAGGCGGTGCTGATACTGCTGAGGCGGTCGCAGACGCTGATTGGTCGTCGCGATTCTCCCTCCTCTAGCGAATGGTTGCAGCTGTCGGCACGCGTTTCCGAGGTGACAAAACCTGCTGGCGGCGCTGACACGGCAGTCCTTGTCGGCGGCGCACGAAATGCAGAGGTCTGATTGGCTGGCGGCAATGATTGGATGGCAGGGTTGGCGGCGCAGCTGAGGGGCACGGAAATTTGGAGAGGTGGTCGGCGGCTGTCAGAAAAAAATGATGACCTAATAATATTAGGTTTTTGGCTTTATTTATAAGGACAAAAAACCCCTGGAAAAATTACAAAAATGCCCCTAGGGCTAAAAATGACCAAAATACCCCCAGTTTTCGAATTTCGACTTTACAACTTCCGAGAACTAACCTTAATAGCCAAAATAAACCAAAAATAAATATTAAAACAACTCCCGGTAAGCCTAAATTTACGAAAACTAACCTGGTTAAAATCATGGAGCTAAAAGCCGGGCTGTTACACTTTATAATAATTTATGTATCAAAACCATATTTTACAAAAAAAAAAAAAAAAACAAAACGTTCTATATTACGAAGGGATTTATTTCCACAAGTCCTAACCAAACCTCAATAATTTATTGAGAGTCACCCATTACATTTTTGTAGTTTATTCAATTACATCACGATTGCTCAATGACCAAAGAACATATTATTGAATACAGTGACATTCCCATACTCTCTAAACTCCACGAAGGAATGGGAGTAACTCATTTTTAGAAACATATTGTTCTCTCCCCTATTAAAGTTGCCTTATTATCTTTCATTTTCATTGCAATTAATTCCTCATTCAATTTTTGGATTTTCTAACTTGCAATGCCCATCATCCAATCAAGTTTTGCCAAAACAGTACTCGCTATGTGGCATTACTATAAGTCCAAGGATCATAAGCTCATGAATTTGAATTTCCATGTACCCAATAATTGAAATCTCAAAAAAATAAAGAAATTATGTTTTTTTTTTACCGTAATAGCTCGTTTGGATGTTATCTAATTTGAATATATATCTCTATGGAAGAGTTATAATAATAGCTCGTTTAGAGGTAGATTTAGCAGAGGAATTGTTGAAACTAGCTTATTTGGATGTAGATTTTGCAAAAGAAATGCAAGTCATAACTCGTTTGAACGTGAATTTTGGTGGAGGAATTAAACGTGTACTTTGTTCAATTTTATTTATACAGACAATTTTTATACTATTTATTTTAATTATGTTAAAAAACATTTAATTTGTAAATGTATACAATTATGTGATATTTATGAATTGAATGATTATTATCAACTTATCAAGTTGTTCATAGGTTAGATTATTATTGGTTAAAACATTATTTTGGTCCAATTTTATTTTATATTAGTCATTGTATTTTTAAACATCTTAATCCATAAATTGATTTGTCTAATAAGTTTGAAGGAAACTTTAATCAAAATTAAATTTAATAATATTTCATTACAAATAAAAAAAATTTGGTCAATTTAAAGTTAATGTTAGAAATTTAACTTAAAATTTTTTAAAAAAAAACTTAAATGTCACAAGACATAGAAAATTGTTATTAACATTTTGTCAATTAAAGTCATAATAGTCGGTGTGGAATTATGAAAATGGTATGAGGTAGTATTATCATAGTTCTTATGTGTTTTAACAAAATTAACATTTATGTCTATAAATTTTAGAAATATGATTACATTTTGTATTTACTTGTATTAAAATTTTTAAGATTATTACATCTAATTTCTTTCAAATTCAAATTTATGGATTAATTCTTGAACTTTTTATTTTATACAATAACTTATTAAAATATTAGCTAAAACAAACATAACTCACGTGATACGAGTGATGTCTTAGCTTCTACTTTATTAATAGTTTGAGTCTCTCCTGCTCTAATTTGTTCTGCTCAAAAAATGACTTATTAAAATATTAATTACAGAGTGGATAATGATATTTTTAAGGTCAATAATGAGAATAATGATTAAATCTATAACCTTTGTTAACCAATTAAAATATGTGGAGTACATAAAACTAGGACGAACCACTTAAGACGCTTGTCCTTCTTTTCATTGTCATGCTATGTACGATCGTTTAGAAACAAAGGAAGGAACCAATCTCATTAATGAGATACACAATACTATTCTTATAAAATGCTATATCTTTTATTTTTAAGTAACATTATAAGTTTTTATAATACGTAAAATGGCTAGATTTGGATATTGAAAGTTGTAAAATGGAACAAATTTTATTTTTAAAAGTTTAAGGGTCAAATAGAATAAATATTAAAATTCATGGATCACAATGTTATTTTATCATTTTTTATATATTTATAAATTTCTAGATCAACGTATACATAGTTCGACTGTTGTAAAGACCCAATTCTAATAAGTCCTAAAATTACTTTTAATCAAGCATGATTTAAATAAAGCAGTAAATGATTAGGAAACAAATCTAAAAAAACCAAAGCATGCATCGTTTAAAATATGAATAATACTCAAGAAACAACTCAAACATAAAAGAGTCTAGGATCCAGTAACTCCAAATACATGTATATAATAATTGAAAGAATAAAAAATAAATAAACCACAATTCTGTAATAGCAACGCGGAATAAATAAGACTCATGTAAAAGAGTTAAGTCTACGGGTCCATTCTCAACCTCCTCAGCTCAGCCATCTTAGTACGACCTAATATATGAAACGTTAAATTCCAAGAAAAATGGTGAGTAATGCAGAAATACTCAATAAGAGCTCCCTTAAAGAGTACAACATACAACACAATAGAATAAATGGGTCGCTAAAACATGCAAATACCTAGTCGCCTACCAATAAAATAATATCACACCAACAAACAAGCTCAATCACAAAGGGCTTATCTCAAAAGATCAAACAATCACATGGAGCTTACTCCTCATCACAACAATTACACCCGTGGCTCGGGACTTAGTCCCCTGAAGCTCAATCCTAAAGAAATCCACATCACAACTTCCGAGTCTGAGAATCTTAGCTCAACCTCATGAGCAACAAAGTGAATCTCATTGGGTTAAACCATGTCCACCTCTACCTAGGACTGGTGTGCTATTGTACAAGAACAAGAGAGCTCTCGTCCTAAGCCCAAATATCGGCTATACGCACCAGTTGCACATTGTGTCAATAGAAGACCTACATTATGACCATCAGCTCAGGTCTACACATGCTTAATATAAAAGATGCATCATATCGTGCTCATCCGAGATGGTATATATCCCCATGGCATAATATTTTAGTGATTGTGCTCTAAAAGCCTAGCAATTTGTAATTTAAGAGCAGTCATTTAATGTATAATATTTTATGTTGTTTTTTAGTTATTAATAAAAATTTATTATTTTCATTAATTGTTCATTTAAATTATAAACATCATTCAACCATATCACATTAATTGGATTCATGACTATATGCCCATTGTTATTTCGATGAACACACTTGAACTAGTATGTGGAACATGCAAATAGATATTGTTTCAAGTTAATAACCTAAAACATCTATAATATATGGATTAAGACTGGATGTCTAATTCCTTGTAACATTAATGGTACGATTTACAATGGTTGCAGACAACTTAATCATGATTTTCATGTGGAGAAATGTTAGTGGAATTGCATATGGAAAAAAGAGTTTTTGCATAAAACTATACTAGAAGTATTATGATCGGTCTAATATTTTGTAGTGAGTGACTGAGAACGCAATGTTAGAATAAGGAATTCACTTCTTTCTTAAAGAAGTAGAAGAATTGTTCCCTTTAGAACTGATTCTGGTGATTGAGCAAATGGTACCGACCTCTCACTGATCCGAGAAGATATTAGTTCATGATAGAATTATAAAGAACTTATCATTCAACAAACGAGTAACATAGATGAAAATTAGGGATTTTTTTATAAAGCCCTTTTTTCCCAATAACTGCCCACATGATTCTGTGTCTCTGTTTCTACTTTTTTTCACAGAAGAAAAAAAAAAAGTTGCTTTCCCTTTCTGATTTCAATACCAAAAAAACACAAAATCAACGTTTCACAATTTTCCATATCTCTCTCTTTATGAAGCTTCTTCTTCTTCTTCCATTTTCCTCTGTTTTTGTAGCTGCCTCTTCTTCTTCTTCTTCTTCTCCTCCATTGCTTTCTCCAGTTTCTCCCCTTTTGGATTCAATGGCTTCTTCTTCTCCAGGTGGGTATCTTCCATTTCTCTTTCTCTCAACTACCCTTGTTCTTCCTTCTCCACTCCTGTAAATTAACTCTTCTCTTCTTACTTTTTCAGGAATTTCGATGGGAAGAACCGAACACCACAATAAAATGCTTATTTCCCTTATAGTTTGCGTTTCACTCGGTGTAATCTTAGCGGTTTCACTGATTTTATGGGTTTATTACAGAAGAAACTTACATAAACCAAGTCTTCCCAGCTCAGGTAACTAAACTAAACCTATGTTCATTTCTTATGAGATATAATCAGACGTTTTTGCTGGATTTATTGACATCGAAATCCTCCGATTGAGGGGTTTTTAATTGTTTTGAATTTGGATTTGAAGATGCCGAGAAGGGTTTTGATGGGTTAGCTCCAATTTTGCGTAAATTCAGTTCATCAAACAAAACGATGGGCAACAATAAAGTCTCTGTTCCACTCATTGATTACAAGGTGCTGGAAAAAGCTACCAACATTTTCCAGGAAAGTAACGTTCTGGGTGAGGGTGGATTTGGACGGGTTTACAAAGCTCGATTAGAAGCTAACTTAAATGTTGCTGTAAAGAAACTAGAATGTAGTGATAAGGATACAGAGAAAGAATTCGAGGTTCTGTAATTTCTTCTTCTTCTTCTTCTTCTTCTTCATTTCCTTGCATTTTGAACGATTCACCAGAAAACTGTTTTGAAATTTGCAGAATGAAGTTCATCTATTGAGCAAGATTCATCACTCCAATATCATCCGGCTGTTGGGTTACACCATTCATGAGGAATCAAGGCTCATTGTTTATGAGTTAATGGAAAATGGATCACTCGAAACACTGTTACATGGTAAAACACCAAATCAAAGAAAATTTAAGTTTTTATTAGGTGTTGATGATTATTTGAATTTTGAAAAATAAATTAAATTTCATAATTCGAAATTGGAAGCTATTTTTTTAGATCATATAACTATTAAGTTTTTGGTTTTTGGTTTTTGAAATTTAAACTTACCACTACTAACACACATTTTTCATTACTCTGGTATTTGTATCGTGTGCTTTTAAAAACCACACCAAAATTTGAAAAATAAAAAATATATATTTCTAAATATTTTTTTTGTTTATGGAATTTAGTTAGGATGTACGGTCCCTTCAAAAAAGATGAAAAAATAGAGAATTTGAGTAAATACAAGTTATAAATTTCAAAAACTAATAAGAAAAAACTAAATGGTTGTCACATGGAGCTTTACTTTCAAATTTTGATTTGTTCTTTGAAAATACAAGTGAGAAACGAAAGTGATTGAAAACTATAAATTAGAGTAATAGTCGTAAACTTAAACTTTGAAAAAGAAAAAAGAAAAAGAAAAAAAATGAAATGATTATTGTGTTACATTTTTAATTATGGTTTATTAATTGGGTGTATAATGAAATTGTTTATATAGGGCCTTCACATGGAGAGGCATTAACATGGCACATGCGCATGAAGATTGCTCTGGATTCAGCAAGGTGAGTTTTGTTGTTACATTATTATTAACGCCTAATACATCAAGATCGATCTCTTCTTCTACTTCGTTGTGATTCTGACATTTTGCAAACTGTTGACCAGAGGATTAGAATATCTACATGAACACTGCAAGCCTGCAGTTATACATAGAGATCTGAAATCCTCCAATATTCTTTTAGATGCAAACTTCAACGCCAAGGTATGAAAATATATATATATATATATATATATATATAAAAAGAAAGAGGCCCTCAATTATTTAAAAGAAAAATCAATGGAAGAGAGAGAGAGAGAGAGAGAGGGCTGAAATTCTTCTCCTTTGTTTTATTTTGTGGATTCAGCTTTCTGATTTTGGCCTGTCTGTAATCGTTGGAGCACAAAACAAGAACGATATAAAGCTTTCGGGGACGATGGGTTATGTTGCTCCCGAATATCTTTTAGATGGTATGTCAAAACTTCACATTTTATTTCATGAAATTTGTTTGATTATAATTCCCTTTTGCTGCTCGATATTTGATTAATTAGCTCTCTCACATTTGGGATTATGGGTGGGTGGCTCTAACGTGGATTAGGTTAAAACCACCCTTCAAACATCCCATAAAAGTGTCATCGAATATCTATTTTCGATCTAAAGTTAAAAGTTTGAATCCTCTCACTCCACGTGGAGCACATATTAAAATAGTTGAACTATTGCTTTTATTGACACTCACCAACACGTGATTGAATTGCAAATTGCAAAGACCTCTTGTGAAACTATTTAAATTTTTAACTTAAAAAACCATCCTAGGTTGTGTTGTCCTCAACATTATTAGGGATGTTTGGGGCGGAGTGGGAATGTAATCCTTTTCCCATCGTTTGGTCTGTCGAATTCTCATTTCATCAATCACTAATTTATTCTCTTTTCACCGTCTTTTCAATTGTTTCCAAGCATTAGACTGTTTGTTCAAAATTAATCTAACGAATATAATACATTCACTGGTTTTTTTTTCCTGAAAAGGAAGTAATATCAATGTTATTAGAAGCATATAATTTAATGCTAGAAAAAGTAATTGAGGCTTATTTTAATAAATAAACTTTAAGATAATTTTCTTGGTTGATAATGGCATAACATAAAGTTGGACAGTTGTTTTCAAAAAGGCAGGTCTTAATTAGCTGTTTGTCTTTTTTATTTGAAATGTTAAAAGGGTCTTTATCATGTTTCAATTTCGTTGATCTTAATTCTTAAGTGGTAGGTGGAGGCCACAGCTTAAAAAAGATTACGAGTAGTCTTATTTTATTGAGAAAATAAGGAGATATAATTATAATAGTGGGCCATCCTATCTGTCTTGGAATCTTGTCTAATTTGTATAAGGGTCAGCAGCATGCAACCAAAAGAAATAGACAAGAAAAAAGCAAAAACTAGAGAGCAAGTGGTGTTGAAGAAAAACTTATTAGTTATTTCATTTAGATGCATAAATAATTCTAAAGTTAAGAAAGATTATATTTCTTATGTGCTTAGAAATTAAGATAACTTTGTTTTCATCTTGTTTGTAATTTGTCTGTGGATGTTGACTGCTTATTTGGGTTTATTCTGGTAAAGGAAAAAAATGAAGTGTCTTTTACTTGTGCAGGTAAATTGACTGATAAGAGTGATGTCTATGCCTTTGGGGTAGTGCTTTTGGAGCTTCTTTTGGGAAGAAGGCCTGTTGAAAAATTGGCACCATCTCAATGTCAATCCATTGTCACATGGGTACATCTCCTGCTGAAACTAAACACAACATTCATTCTTTTTTTTTTCTTTTTTTTTTTTTTAACGTCGTGAGTGTCCTGAGTAGCTTACGCACATTTCAGCTATTCTCAAGAGATATCGTCTAATCCTATAGCATGTCTCTATAAGTCAACCTTTAATTGACAATTTCTTTTTATAGGCAATGCCTCAGCTCACTGATAGATCAAAGTTGCCTGGTATCGTTGACCCAGTGATCAGAAACACAATGAACCTGAAACACTTATTTCAGGTTCGTAAATCAAATTTTTATTATTGGATGTTACTTTGCCAGGCATGGATGAATCTGTGTTGATAGTATAGGCTATGAGAGTTAAGGGGTAAAAGTTGATATAGGTTGAGAATTTATTATAAATGGGTTGGTGTGTAGGTTGCTGCTGTCGCCGTGCTGTGCGTTCAACCTGAACCGAGCTATCGCCCTCTAATAACAGATGTTTTGCACTCCCTTATTCCTCTTGTTCCCGTTGAGCTTGGAGGGACTCTCAGATCACCAACGCAACAAGCTCCTGTGGCTACAGCTTAGCTATTGTTTGCTAGGAAGAAGTGAAAAAGAGAAGAATTTCAAGATTACTACAGACAGGTTTTAGGGTTCTTCGATGGTCATTTGTAATGCGTTTTTTTCAATCATATTTGTTCTTTATTTCTGCAAATATGGTTGCTGGGGTATGGTATGGAAATCAATTGCTCATAGGTGCTGCTTGGTTGAAATCCTGTCGAGGACTAGTACTGTTGTAATACTTACTTATATATCCTTCACAGAACAATAAAAATGTGTAATTTTGGTCAGAATAAAGTGCATTTTTCATAAGAATTTTGTGCATATTTGCTTTATGTTTTAATAGTACATTTTCATTCGATGTTAGCCATATATCAGAACTCTCATCAAAAAAAAAAAAAAGAAAAAGAAAAAGAAAAAAGAAGTCATATATCAGAACTTCCTGGAGAACAATGAATTATGAATTCAATGCAAGGAAAAAAAAGGAATTAAGTCAGTTTTCCTATCATGCATTTGTAGGATACTAGTTTTGCTCTAGCATGATCTCTCGTTTAAATTGTGCTATTACATGGAAAAGGAATAGTTTTATGCCTCTACTTTCCATCACCATCCCTACTGAATAAAAACTCTTCCACTGTTCGAAATACCTAAAAATATGGAAAAAAAAAAATCTAATCTAATCACATTCCATCAAAAAGATTAAAATACATGAAAATTAAAGACTAATGAAACTCGGAACAGACATTTATAACAGAGGGGATACATTTGGAAACTAGTGCAACTGTCAAGTGTGTATATAGTCTAAAGTTTATGAACTGCCAAAGCTGATGAAAAATTCAAACATGCCAACAGCACAATACCAATGGCAGCTGAAGTCTTAAGAAATATTACAAGATTGCTTCAAACCTAAATCACAATTTCCGAATATTACTGAGCCACTTTATTACAAAATTTAGATAATTGTCTCAGCTAAGTTTTTAGATTCTACTTCGTTCACTCATGAATATAAGACTCGAAAACAAAACTTCGAAGAATTTTTTTTTTATATCAAATACCGTGGTACCTGATATCCATTTACCGCACATTGTGAAATGAATCAATGATGGCATCTGCGAGATATTCACATTTAGCCAGCGAGAGGCCAGCCAAAGATATCCGTCCGTCCTTCGTCATGTATACATGCCACTTGTCCGTCATATTATCACTCTGCTTGAATAAAGAATGCAAGTACACCATGTAATGAAAATGTAAAGCATGAAAAAAAAAGGCTTAAGGCAATCAGTTTTGATAGGATAGGTAAAAACAAGGCCTAATAATGTTTATTTTGAAAATATCGTAATGTTATTCTTAGTGAACAGTAGAGACAAATTACCTGAACTTTGCTTAAGCCTGTGAATGAAAACATGCCAATCTGCTTGAGTATAAACGACCAATCTTTCCCACTTTTATCTTTTGCACAGAGACTATCATAGAGCTTCTGTCTAACATTCTTTATCCTTCCAGCCATCATTTCCATTTCTGCTTTCCACTCGTTAAATAGTGCCGGATCTCCAACAATATTTGCAACAATTTTAGCCCCATGGACAGGAGGATTTGAGTACATTGGTCGAGCAAGCCTCTTTAGCTGGCTCTTTACTCTGAAGAATATAATAAGTACCATTAGAAATTAATAGCAATAAGACATAATGGTCAACTTCACCAAGCTACAGACTACAACGAGAAGAACAACCAACTCAATACATTAATCATCATGAATTTTAAAGATGATTAATCAAAATGACCAATAAAAGATAATTTCATTTGAATATAAAAAAAAAATATGCAAGAAAATAGGATGTGTAACTTTTATACTATATATTTTTTAAACCTATAGAAAAACATTGAAGAGTCCAGATCCATTTGCAAGCACCTCGATACAAGACAATCACCCAACTCTATAAACTTGGTTGCCAAGATAACACATAAGATGTTAAATCATAGGCAGGCAACCGCATGACTTGAACTCATTTTCTCTTACCCTTCTATTATTTACCTAGATCCTTCTTGATCACTAGATCAGGGTGATTTAATAATAATAATGATAATAATAATAATAATAATAATAGTAATAATAATAATAGAAATACAAATATTAAAATAAGCTAGAATTTTCCAAGCATCTTCGATTTGAATTTTTAAAGATCGACCAATGTTTTAAAAGGCGCAACGACACTTAGGAGTTTGAGGTGCAAGACACATAAAAGGCGCTGATTTTTTTTTCAAGGAGCACCATAAACAGTAAAACAATTATGTATATACACGTGTATATATACACAAAAACATGTATTTTAATCTCTATCCATACATATTTTTATCATAGTCGCCCCTAAAAAACATGAAAGATTAAAATGTTAATTCCAAATAAAAATCTAATGTCCTAACGATCAAACTTATGATGGCTAAATACTTATTCATCCTCATCCACGCTTTCATTGATGATAAATTAGAAAGAACATAGAAGTGGATTGGGGATTAGAGTTAACAATTAGGTTTTAATTATTGTTTTAAATAAAACTTTGAAGTAATTGTTGATTGAATTTGAAATTCAAAAAGCAAATAGAGAAAAATAAATAAAATATTATCGTTTTACTTAGATTTTAAACAAATAAAAAAGCCCTAAAGGCACGTAACATGCATGCTTGAGGGTTTTATGAAAGGCACACGCCTTTCGCCGGCTTTTCTATACCTGCCACGCTTTTCCCAGGAAGGAGCCAACATTGAGCCTTGGGCTTTTTTGAGCCAGAGGCGTGCCTCTTGGGACTTTTTAAAACATTGTTCCCAACAACAGTTTGGCTAATTATAATAAGCGTCATAAGTCATGGAAACGACATTGCATAAACTTTAGTCCACTCCACCTTGTTGCTGCATCTGCTGATGAGCAGACAACGTTGATAGCCCCAATTCTTTCAGCATAAAGACCAAGATTTTTACTATATGATTGAGCAACTAGAAGCTCCAAACCACGAGCAGCAAACAGCCTAACAGATGATGCATCTGCATCAAGGCTTCCACTCGCAAATCCCTAGAACACAAATGGAAAAAAATTATACAGAGAATTCTTTTTAAATATTTCTTTTAAAGGATTCTTTTGAAGTATTACATTCATGAGAATCTAAAATTAACAAGTACAAGCCACCATTCCAAACGTAAGATGGCATGCAATAAAAAATGAGCAAAACGCACATAGACATAACTGCAAATAGAGATGTACCAAAATCCAAGTTGAAACGAAATATTATGGTAGCTGTTATTTGTTCAAAGAGTCAATACCTGATAAGCAACATCGAAAAATGGAATGTGGTTCTTTTCCTGAATGACATCAGCAATTTTTTCCCACTGTTCAGATGTTGGATCAATGCCAGTTGGGTTGTGGGCACAACCGTGAAGCAAGACGAAAGACCCTTCAGGTGCTGCCTGGAAGATGCAAGTGGAAAAACAATGTAGAGCAAGAAAATTATACAAATAAAAGAGAACAGGAAACTTACGAATAAAATTGTAAACAAGCAGCTCAAAACAAATATCACAAGGAAAAAATATGCAGTCAGGCAATCACCTTAATATCAGATATCATCCCATCAAAATCCAAACCAACTGTTTTAGGGTCATAATATCGGTACTCAGACCATGGAACTCTTGCATCATTGAAAATATTTTTATGATTCCCTGCAACAAAAATTTTCTGACCGTGAAAAGGTAGTTGCCAAGAACCAATCCACGATAAGCAGTAAATAAAATATTGATCGATACAAACCCCAAGTTGGAGAAGATATAATGACTTTTGCACCAGGAAAGTATCGTTCAATAAGAGCTGCAGCTATTCTAAGAGAACCAGTTCCTGACAAACCTTGAATAGTCGCAACCTAGGAAAGTTTGATATAAATAAAATAAAATGGAATCACACTTAGTGCAGTAGTATCTCACTGATTCTTATTTAAAAGCAAAATCCATTGATATAGAAAAAAAAATGAATTTTCAAAGCTAAAGAAACACATACACGTTGCTGCTTGATAACTTCATTATCAGCTCCAAATAATAATTCTGCAGTGGCCTTATTGAATGCTGCCAGACCTTCAATTGGGAGATACTACAGATAGGAAATGAGTTATATACAGCATCTTTGATTCAGATAAGAATTTCAAACAATACATTCATTTCCAGCACCATCAACATACCTCTTTGTTATCTCCCCTCTCCAGCATAAGTTTCTCAACCTATTTAATCAAAGAAGCCAAGTTCATTCATGGCAATCTCCATCGAAAATCACGATTGAATAAAAATACCAAACGTTTGATCAATAAAACCCTATGGCAGAGTCGATAGGTATAGATTTTGACCTTCTTAACCACATCAAGCACATAAGGTTGCAGCTCTTCTGTGCGGTATGCACCAACGCCCAAGTTGAGTTTGTTTCCATGTGTATCAGCTTTGAAAGCCTCAGAAACTCCAAGAATTGGATCAGGAGGAGCCATTGTTATACCCTCAAACCGAGAGACATTTACTGTAGCAACCATTGATATCCTGCTAAAGGACTGAAAAAAAAAATTAGGATCGCATCAAGCCACCTTTCACTCCCCTGCACTCCACTCCACCCAACCTTCACTAACTCCAACGACGCAAGCCATAAAATTGAAAAACAAGAAAAGCTAACACCTCATTATATGTCCATGAATCATGATAGCGGTTGCACAGATATCCTTCATAGACAATACAGCATGCAAAAAAGACAAATATAAACACTGAATCTAATGAAATAAATAACATTTCAAGTTCAAAACACAAACAAACCAACAAATCCTTAAAATAAAAACATACGAAAAGAGAACTACACAGATCAGCAACGGATTGAATATAAAAATTAACTAATAAATTCCGATGTAAGAAGGGACAGAAGAGAGCAAAAGCATATACCTTAGTCTTAGCGAAGGGATGATTCCTCTCTCGATCAAAACTTTGACATTTAGTTCCAATGTTCAACTTCCCCTGCTAACGCACAATTATTGAACAACAGTTATAAACTACAACATCCATTCCAGTAACCAAAAACAAGAAAAATAAATAGATCAAAATACAATACGGTAAGAACGAAAGCGATAGTAAGAAAAGATCGAGAAAACCTTATTGTTGTCAAGTGAAGCTGAGAGGGAGGCGGAAGCGAGAGGGAGAATCGAGGATGCCATGGAAATCGAGGGAAGAAGAAGGAAGCTGAGCAATGGAGTTGGAGCAAAGAGAAATGAATTGATGTAATAGAAAATGAATGAACATAAAAAATTGGATCAGCGAAATGGAGTGGGAAGAACAGAAGGCGATTTTACCGAGGGGCAATTGTTGGCTGCAAATTACGGGGGCTGTGTGTGCCGGGGTTGAATTGGTAATTATGGTAGCTTTAGAAGGATAAATTGGGCATTGGATTCGTGGCTTAAGATGAAGTCACGTGTAGGGTAAGACTGTGGTTGATTCTGTAGCTTACAACCGTGTTGTTCTCGTCAATTTATTCTTAATGCTACTTTTTAGGCTAAACTAGGAACATAGTTGAAGCTTGAAAAGTTCTAAAATTATTTCTGTAATTTATCAAATGTTTAAAAATTATTATTTTTGTTAAAGTTTAAACTCTAAG
>JBBMEG010000015.1:6363108-6374127 GCA_037832605.1 Cyclanthera cordifolia | reverse complement strand
GCTTCACCAAACAAGACGAGCATTGGATAGGTAAGTCTTGGATTGATAACTTAGGTCAGCCATGAACATTTCCCTAAAATAAATACTTTTTGACCAATTGCTTTTCTCAAGAAACGGACGCCGTTTCTCCCTAAGCTATCCTAGTGAGATTTTGTCCTAGCTTCAAGATTGTATCACCAGACTATGTGAGATTCCTCAGACCCAAAAGTTCTTTAATGTGACAAGAGCCGGGGAGAATGTTTGTTCGGGTTGAAAAAATATCAAACAAGAAAGAACACTGTGGTGAGATGGCCAAGTTAGGAACTGGAGGTGGTTTATATAAGCTCATACTTTCTTGAGGTGACAACAGAGTAGGCTGACATAATTTCTCATCCATAATAGATGCTTTCACCTGTACCAACACCAAACACAAAATAACCAAAAATAATGCTAAAACAATCCACAACTAACAGTAAACTTCATTACTAAATAGGAATTAATAAACATCAAGTAGAATGGTGAACGACAAGCTAACCCTTTCGGGCCTTTCATCACATTATTTATAGCCGCAAGAGGTTGCCATACCACTTCTCCTGAAATTCCCAATTTTCCCCTTCTTAAATGTTCAAGGTAAAAGAGGTTCTTACAATTCTGACGGGTCAAGAAGCACCTTGTTCTCAATACCTCCCAACGTTCCATAAACAATAAACCAACCATGCTCTTCACGAGAACAAAATTATCTCGGAAGAGTACTTTTATTGGTGGAACAAAAGGAATTAATCAAAAGCTTTCATGTTGGAAACTCTCCTCAAAAATTAATATCACTCACTTACACATTAACAATTTGCAGGTGGATATACTATTATCTTCTCTTCATCAAATGAAGTCCATCTCCGCAATTGGTTTCAGGCCTTTTTTTGGGGGAAAAAAAAAAAATCAATTTCACTGATCAATGAAACTACAAGAGGAGAGTAAATACCGATAAGGGAGAGTTCTAGGTCAACAAAGAGTTTGGAAAGGTGTCAAGGCTTAATAACAGTTGTCCAAAATCTAAACTTTTAGGATTTGGTATTGATTCGCAACAAGCAAGTTGCCTTGATCCTTAGAAATTTGGATGTAGGCTAGGTGAATGGCCAACTCTCGGTCCAAACATTTCTGGGACCTATTGTAAAAATAAAGAAGTGTTTGCATAACGGTGCAACATATACGTCGAAGGATGGCCGATACACTCCAATACAAGCCATTATTTCCCATTTGTCAATTTGTTACTTTGTTTGTCTTGCCCTACAAAGGACGCAGAAGTCATTGAGAAGCTTTTTAGGACATTGGTTTGGAGACGAGACGTTGATAAAAGAGGAAGATATTTTTTAAGGTGGTCTATCCTACAAACAGCTAGTAATATATACAAACGGAGTATCCCCTTCTTTGGCAAAGTGGATTGGAAAGTTTTATAATGAAAGGGAAGCTCTTCGGCTACAAAATTTGATGCTATCCATTACTGTTATTGGGCTGCACATCTTGGAAGTTTTCAAATGGCCCTTGTAAATCCATATATAAATTGAAGAATTTGGTTCTCACCAACATTACAGTCATGGTTAGTAAGAAGATAGAACCGGTTTTTGGAGAGATGTTTGGTTGGGTCCCCAAAATTTATGTCAAAGAAAATTCCAGTATGGTAGAATTTTATAACCATCGGGAAGATAAAGGAAATCTCTATAGTATTTATGAAGAAACCTCATTGAGGTGAAAACTGAAGAATGGGCCTCCTTATTGAAACTCTTGTGGACCCATATTTTAAAACATGAGGGTAGATGGATTTGGGCATCAGAAAAGAGTGAGTTTCTCTACCAGTTCATCAATTAACAAATTGACTTTTTCTGGGAATGCAACCAATTCAGTTTTAACCAAAGAAGGGCATCATCCAAAAAAGTTGTTTTTATATAGTAACTGAGTCATGGGAACCCAAACGCTTTTGATAATCTACAGAGAAAACCCCCTAAATTGTCTATCGCTCCACATTTCTGCCACCTATGTTATAAGCTCAACGAATACTCGATGTATCTTTTTAGTAACTGGATTTTCATCTGCTTTTTTTGGTCTTTCAATTTGCAAGAGTTTGGCTGATACATGGGGGTGGCCAGGGGGACTCACCTTTACCTTTCTGATTATTATTTAAAGATAGAATTCAAATTTTTATTCAATAATAAACTCAGACTACGAGAACCTAATCGTAAAAGAAAAAGATAATATTTAACCTAATCCTAAAAGGAAAATATAATTAAAAGATCAATACTAAATAAACGCAAATCCACACTCTCCTCAAGCTAGGTTTTATATAGAGTACGAGCCAAACTTGGAATTAAATTCATCAAAACTAGTCCTAGGTAATGCTTTAGTGAAAATTCAACTTGATGGCGCGATGGAACATAGTTTAGTTCAACTATGTTATTGGTGACCTTTTCATATATGAACTGACGATCTACCTCTATGTGTTGCATTCTATGATGTTGCACAAGATTCTTAGAAAGTATGAGCATTCATCTCAAAACTAATTGACAATGAGAGGAGTAGCCCACATATCATATAAATGTGTTTTAAAGAATCCTCACATTTCCAATGTGGGACAAATGACACAAAGTGAGTATGTCCAACATGTCCCCTCAAGATGGCGTCATTTTTGGAAAAGTCGTCTTGGATTATATTCGAATTTGTTGCCTGAAATATATCCGTTTTGGCTTACTCGCTTGGGTCGGATCCAAATTTTTGGGATCATCAAATGCCAGCATAAGTTTTTGCCCGCTTGGGTGGGTTCCCAAGAATTTTAGGGGATTAATAACTCGGTGCTCTTATACCATATTTAGATGGTATGGGGTTCCAACTCAAAATCAATTGGCAATGAGAGGAATAGTCCACCTTATCTTGTAAATATATTGAAGAATCATCACCTTTCCAATTTAGTATAAATGGACACAAGGTGAGTATCACCAACATGCCCCCTCAAGATGGCGTCATTTTTGGGAAAGCTATCTTGAATTAGGTCCAAATTTGTGGCTCAAAATATACCCATTTTGGCTCACTCGCATTGATCAGATCCGAATTTTGGGGATCATCAAATGTCTGCTTAAGTTTTTGTCCGCTTGGATCGGGCCCATGGAATTTTTCGGGGATCAATAACCCGGAGTTCTTACCATATTAGATAGTATGGGGTTCCACCTCAAAATCAATTGGCAATGAGAGGAGTAGTCCACCTTATCTCATAAATGTGTTGAAGAATCCTCAGCTTTCCAATTTGGATAAATGGCCACAAGGTGAATATCTCCAATACTATGCTATGTTGATTGCTGCTTGACTGTTACAAAGCATTTTGAATGAACTATGCATTTCTATCTTCAGCTCGTTTAAAAGCTTATGAATCCACATTTCTTTGTAGATTCCCAAAGCAACTGCTCGATATTCAAGTTCTGCACTCGTTCTTGATACAACTACTAGCTTTTTGCCTCTCCAAGTGACTAAGTTGCCCCCAAACATAAGAACAATATCCAGATGTTGATCTTCTATCATTTAACTCTGCAGCCCAACTAGCTTGATGAATTTTTGAACAATAACCCATGACCTAGAGTGTTTTTCAAATATTTCAAAATTATGTTAATGGTCCTAAGATGATGTTCATTTGAATTGTTGTCCAGTATGTGATAGATAGACCAACTTTCCCACAAATCTTTGGTACATACCTTTGTCGACTGGAATTAGTGAGTGAAACTCTTTGCAACAAGTCTTGCTTTATATCTATCAACACAGCCATCTGACTTTTATTAACTATGAAAATCCACTTACAACCAACAAGTTCTTTCCCAAAAGGAAGTGTACTAAGACTCCACATTCCACTAATTTTTTCTTCTACGACCTTTTACCATTTGGAATCTCATAGTGCATCTTGAAATGTATGTGGAATCTAAATATTGACGTTCTGAGTTTTGCACGGTAGCCTCTTTTCTTCTAGAATACACAATTGGGGTTCGACTCTGTGAGACTTCAGGTTTGGAAATAATATAAGTTGGTCAGACATAAAAATAGGTGGGTTATTATTTAGTAGCTCAGGTGGGTTATTTGGTAGTTCAAAAGGAGGGTCGTTTGAAAAGGTGGGTCATTTGGTAAATCAAGATCATTTAGTAGTTCAAACATGATGGGTATAGGAAAATCAACTTCTAGAGGATCAAATTCTCTACTATTCTCCCCTAAATTTGAGACTCAATGAAAAAAGATTAATTTTCAAAGAAGGTAACGTCCATAGATGTATATATTTTCCTAGTGGTAGGAGAATAACATTTGTAACCTTTTTGGTTCGATGAATAACCTAGAAAAATACACGTAATGGATTTTGGATCAAGTTTTGATCAGTGAGGCAAGTGAAAGTGAACAAAGGAAGAACATCCAAGGACTCGAGGAAGTAAATTTGAAGTAAATATTTGAAGTTGTGGGTGGATTTTGAGATAAACATGTCAAGGAGATCCAAAGTTTAGAATTCGACTGAACATTCGATTTATATGATAGGTTGTAGTGAGAAAGGCTTCTCCCCATAATTATTTAGAACATGATGGGAAAACATAATAGAGCCACGAGAGGAGTGATCACACATCCTCTCATCTTTCAAAAATTGACGTGGTATTTCATGTGTGATCACTCCTCAACAATCCATGATGATGGATCAGAACTATCATGATGAAAGAGAGTTAAAGGATGAAATTTTGAAATGTCTGGAATCAGTAATCTAGTATTTTGGAATGGTCAAGCAATATGGCCTTGTTGAGTGGTAAGAGAATCGGTGTTCTAGCAATAAAACATTCAGTTTGAGTTCGAGGTTGCAACATGGTTCTCGAGGGGCTTGGAGGCAACGCCCTCGAAACTTTGATTCTTGAACGAAGAACTCTCGAAGGTAGAAACTGTGTAGTTGCTGAAGGACAAGAGATCACTCGAAGAAATAACAATATCAATGTAGTTTCACTTGCAAAGATCAACAATTGTAGTTTCACAGACAAACTTGAGTAGTAGACTCTAATCTATCTCAATGGATGTGATTGCATATCTCAAATGAATGGAGCTTGTACTTATTGGCAATAGTAATCGAGCTCAATATGAGTTGCATTTTTATTGAAGATTGACGTCGAATTCATGTGATTAGAAGAAAGAAGAAAAAAAAACAAGCATAGCATCATACGTCTGAAGAAGAGAGATCTGCGTCTATGCCTACCTTGCGAAGCGACCGAAGATGAAGAGTTCAAATTTTATTCACTAATGAACCTAACATTGGGTTAAATAGACTACAATAGAGAACCTAATCGTAAAAGGAAAAGATAATATTTAACCAAATCCTAAAAGGAAAATATAATTAAAAGATAAAATACTAAATAAACACAAATCCACCATTATCATTGGCCATAATCCATTTATAAGAAGGGAAAGAAGACTCCTAGGTAAAATTGCATTCATGCTTTCCTTTGGAATCTTTGATTTGAAAGTAACATTTGGATCTTCACATAAAGCATAACACACATTCCTTCATTGAAAACACTGCTTCACATGTATTAATTATCTTGGATTATTTTATCTCCACCTTTATGCACAATGGTATATAGGATCTTTTATGTCAATGGAGATCTTTTTCTTGCAACTACCCCAGATAAAAAAAAAAAAAAAAAAAAAAGGGTATGACAAAATTTCATTTAAATATGAATCAAAAGCAAGAAGGCAATTACCCCCGAAAGTGATTTAAAAAGCCCAAGGCACACTAAGGCGCAATGGCCCTCTGGAGCCGGAGGTACAAGGCTTTTCACTTTAAGGCGCACTATATAAAAAATCATTAAATATATATACATGAATATATGCACAATCAAAACACTTTTTCATAAAGAAAAATAAAGTTTTAACCAAGAATAATATACAAAAAAAAACATAATATCCAAATATTAACTTCATTTCATGGGAAGAAATGAATTTAACTGAGGAAAATATATAAAACATACATAAACTCAACTATAAACCTTCATTTCATAGAAAGAAAATGAAGTTTGAATCAAGAATGGTATATAAACACACATAAGTGTGATATATAAACACACATAATTAGTGATTCAAGACATTTTGTTACCTTAAAAATTTTATCTCGCGCTTCGAATGACCTACATCTCACTGCACATGAGTTGCGCCTTGGTGCACCTTTCATAACACTGCCCCCGATATAATTCCTTTTGTATATATTTCATATATCGATGAAATGGTTTCTAAGTTTCCTAAAAACTAAGTCAACTTTGTAACAATTAGTAACTACAGAAAAACTAACAACCTGGTTAAAAAAATGAAACTCGAGATACCTGATGAAAAACAAACCGGATAAGTCTTAAAGTCCCTTCCATTCCATCCATCCATCCTATAACTCAGTTACATACAAAAATAGATGGGAAAACGATGATGCAACCAATGTAATCTGATTTTGCATGATAAGACAACGTAAAGAACTATTTACCTCTCAGCTTAAATACCAGCAGTTGCACACAGATAGCTAAAGGGAAGCCTCCAAATGCATATGAACAGAGTCTGGGATTGCTCCATGGGATCTCAATCTCCACAAAACTTTAAAGACTGAAATGCATACAGTTAGAGAAAAGAATAAATTCTTGACTACAAGATAGCCTAATAGTCCATTAGAAAAAATAAGATTTATACAAGGAAGACTACAGAATTCAGAAATGGTAGTGAGATTTTATCAGTAGACCAACTAATGTTAGTGTTTAGTACAAATATAACTGTATTGGTGCGTATAAGAATACATAGTCACTTCAATAATGCCAGGTGAAGTAAATTAAGCCTTGGAAATCACATTACCAAACCACACACCTTAGAAGGAAATATACTCTTTCTGCCACCACTAAAGTATCCATACATATATCTTCTATGTATAGACAGTTTAAGAGATTTGAAACGAACGTATAACACAACGCAAACAAAACAAGTTAACCAATTCAAAGAACATCATTAAGGTTTTATTGAAATACTAACTGCCATCTGCACATAGTTTACAAGGAAAACGTTACAACCATCAAGGCTTTAACCAAATTTCACATTGCTACAAATACTTGGCAAGTCTCTTCAATTAGTATTCTGGCCACTTTCAACACCGAGACCATATAAAACGCCTGCGTATTTCTGTGCAGATCCGTTGAAAAAAGTATCCCTTAACTTCCTGAAAGAACAGGCAGTAAGGAGGCTATCTGATCCAGCTTGATGGCAGACTCCAATCCTCTCCACCTCTAATAACTCTGCAAGTTTATTCAACCCACCATGCAAACTGTTGCAAAACTTCATCAAATGTTTGATGTCATAAACCACTGGGAAATATATATTGATCAAATCAAAAAATCCAGCCTGCGTCACTGGTAAGCTTCGACAAGTTAACAATTTCAGCAAGTAGCCAAAATCATACCCACTGTGAAACGTCACCCAATAAACATTATCGTTCAACACAATCCCAGATGACATTAGAAGCTCGCCAAAGCGATTGACATCAATACCCTCTTCATTGTTCTTCTGAAAATCAATACCACACTGGTGCAAAAGCTCAATGGAATCACTAGCGAAAATATCCTCAGTAACGTTGAACTCCCGGAAATTGAACTGCCAAATGCAAAACCTATCGGTTCCACAAGTTGGAAGATTCCCATTCTCATCAGAAAACGTAAGTCCCAACTGAATCAATTTCAATGTGTCGACATTATCTTTGAGCGTTTGGTAGTTGTATTCGCTGATATTCTTAAACGCACCCACAGGGCGAACCACCACGCCGGGGAATTCGGTATCCATGGCTACGTAGTTAAATTGGTCAACAATTTCCCGTATAAGAGCGAACTCTTCCTCCAAGTTGTGGTTCCACACCTCACGGATATGAATCGACTCACCTTTCGGCAAAATCGACATTCCTCAAAAGTAAAATGAACCGACGAAATGGAAACACAGAAGAAGAACTCACAATAACAAAAGGCAAAAAAGCCCTGGCCCTAAAAACCTGAGGCGGGCCGTCAGAATACACAAACAGCAGAAGAAAGAGCTAATGAAAAATGTCCTTAGATCTAGAAGATCTCGGAGAGAACAAATCCTGAATGAAGCAATAACCAGGCAAAAAAATAAAAGCCGAGTGAGAATAAAACCCTAGAAGATAAAAAAGCGATTGAGCAAAAAGGGGGGGAAACCTCAGAGTGGGGAAACGGATCTGACCTTGAAAACCTGATACAGAGAGAGATCTTGAAGCAGATAAGTGGTGAATTATGAGCTTCGTCGAAGAAGAAGAGAAGAAGAAGAGGCGCGTAGGTTGAGGAAGGAGAGGCGTAGGAGCAAACAGAGCTCGGCTTAGACCCTCCTTAAAAAAATTTCTTCGTTCAGATGAGGATATCTTGACTCGATGTACCTGTCTTAAAATTATTATTATTATTATTTAAAAAATGAATTGTCAAAAATGCCCTTCAATGATGAGTTTAACTTTATAAAAATAAAACAAAAACATTACGAACATATTTTTGTTAAAGCTTTGTTTCTAATAACCTAGGTTTGTGTTCTCTCTCTTTTTTCTTTTTTTTTTTTTTTTAGAACAAATAAACTAGGTATTTAATTGTAAAAAAGAAAGGTTAACTCGATATTTTTAGGCTTATGAATTATTTTATGAGAATATTAGTTCTTTAATTAATTAAATTATGATGATTAAGATCAATTTTTATTATATTTATTATTGTTTATCATTTATTTTATATTTATATAATTTTATTTTTATTGTTTTGATGCATCAAAAAGTTCAACACGAGCATTACGGGTTCGTTTTTGTAAATCGATATTTGGTTCTCAATTCATTTGAGAATAATAGTGCTTTGTAGGTAGGGTTTGTGGTCCCCTCCTTCAATTTGTACTAAAACAAAATTCAAACTCAATAATATATTTTTATTGAATGATTTAAATTTGCTATATTGAAAAATGATAATTTTAGTTTGAAATTTATTTCGGGCCGTATTGAAAAAATAAATAAATACATTTTTAACGTGTGATTTTTTTTTTTTTTGGACAAATAAATCCAAGTTAAACAAGTATGATCATCTAGGAGTGTAAGAAACCATCATTTTTCATTATTAGTCGAAACTTTGGTTAGACTCCAACCATCAATATGAATTAGATAAAAATGTTTGGAGATCTTATATGATTTCGACAAATATGTAGTTTGATGGTTTTTTGCAAAAATTCACGCTTCACAATATAATTTAGAACAATCAATCCTTTTAAATAAATTTGAAAACAAACATTTTAGGTTAAAATACCCTTTTGGTCCCTCAACTATCATCATTATTTCATTTTGATTCTTAGACTTTCAAAAGTTTAATTTTGGTCTCTGGACTTTACAAAAAAACATAAAAAGAGTTTTTTTTCTTCATCCTCTTCCCTTTGACTTTTTTTTTATATATATAATTCAAAATCAAACAAAAATTTAGACACAATGACATAATGGAATACTCCTCATAGTTTGATTTGATGATAATAAAATACTGCGTAGAGCTGCTGCTTTGCAGCAAAACTCAATATGTTTTTCAGCCAATCCAACCATGAGCATCAAGAGCAATTGGCTGTTGTTTAGGGGGCTGTTCTACATTTTACACCTAAAGAGTATACCCGTAAAGAATGCTAACAGAAAAAAACAGCTCAAAACTTTTGTTATTTTCTTTGAAACTTTACTGTGTTTGAAAAAACAAAAAAATCACACTGAAACAGTGGAAATTCCACTAGAGATGCTGCTATGGCTATCATCACTGAGGCTTAAAGCTAATGGAAGAAACATAATCAATTTACTATCACCAAATCCAACCATGAGGAGTATTTCATGATGGTTTGCGTCTAAATTCTTGTTTGATTTTGCAATGGAAGAAAAAATGGGTTAAAAGAGGGAAGATGAAGAAGAAGAAAAAGGAAGAAGAAGACCTTTGTTTTTTTTTTTTTTTTTTAATTTCTTGCCGACTCATCAAAATTTTAATCATACTTACTTTTTTTTTTTTACCTCAATGACTATTTTTAAACTTTTTGCAAAGTTGAGGGACCAAAATTAAACATTTGAAAGTCTAGGGACCAAAATGGAACAATGGTGATAGTTGAGGGACCAAAATAGTATTTTAACTTGCATTTGAAATAATGAAAATTTGGATGACACAACCTACGATGCCAAAATAATATAGTTTCAAGAACAAGAGAAGAGCTAACACTACTTAATCCCTGAGCTTTTTCACCCGTTGGCTCATCTTCAAAATAATAAAGTTCTTCCAGAATCCTAACACGTCCAATCGTCTCTATATTATCCTAAAAAATACAGTTGGTAGGAAAAAGATAAAGTTAGAATCTTTAGAAAGCTTACTTACACATAAAAGATTACATGCTAGCTAATTTTGGAATATGTAATACAAATGTCAAAGTCAGTTTTTTATTGAGAAAAATAGTTTTTTTTTTTCTTTTTTTTTTTTTGCAATAAAGATAAAACTTCCGTATGCAATTCTAAGCATATCAATAGAATATAAAAGAACAGTAGGAAGTAAGGATTATAAAAGAACAGTAGGAAGTAAGGATTTGAGAGGAGCTAGTCATATAGTCAGTAGCTCCCGAACACTCCAATTGATGGGCTTATTGTGTTGATAATTGTACTCTCATGTATAGTACGTATCATGTATGCTAGTTTCTGGTGTGCAAAAAGATGTTGACAAGTGTACTAAGATGTCAAGTACCATGAACATGGTTGATTCGCGTTTGATTTTAAAAGCTTGGGTGTTTTTCCTTCTCCTATATCGGGATTCAGGAGTTGCTAGTTTGACTTTCTAACTTACGCCGATAGATCGCAGTTCATCGCACAAAAAGTTACTTAATTGCAAATATATAAATAATTACAAATATTATTTGCGGAATTTAACATGAATATTAAGTAGGGAATAATTATTACATTTTCATCCCAAATTGATTTTAATTGCAAAG
>JBBMEG010000015.1:6339166-6350021 GCA_037832605.1 Cyclanthera cordifolia | reverse complement strand
GTTTGTGAGTAAGGGAATGATTATGAGGAGAATGATCAATTGTGTTTGGAGTGATGAGAATGATAATGAAAAAAAAAAAATAAAATTATGGATATGATGTGAGTGAAAAATAGTTATGGGGAGAAAAAAAAATTGTTATGGGAAGAATAAAAAGTACTTAAGAAGAGAATAAAAAGTGATTTTGGAGAAACATGATTATGGAAGGAATGAGAATACTGGTCCTGAATTAAGAATCGTTATCGAGTTTAGCGACTCATCCAATTTTCTTGTGGTACTTGAATCAGGTTGCAGATGTGCAGATTATGGAATTGTGTGCATTAGAGTCTAGAAAAAAAAATTGTAGCATGTTTTAAATTCTGCGTTTTTTTATGATTATGACTTATGAGTTTATTAAATGTTTTGGAGTAAGCTATTTGATTTTTATTCTTTGAAAATCTAGGTCTTTCCAGTATTGAAAATATTAAGTTATTGAATCGATTTGTAATAATATTAATTTCAAATTCATTAGAAAGGCCAATTTTGAACTTTTTGAAAGTTTATGAATTAAAATTAAATATTTAAAAGTTCATAGCGCAAAGTAGAACCAACTTAAAATTACAATGACTAAAATCTAACATTTGAAATTCTTTTGAACTAAAATTGAACAATATTGCAAATCTAGATGTAACACCCCGCTTTACTAGACAAACACACCTTCCTTTATTGAAATATTTACAAGTAAAATGTATAACCCAACCAGCCATGATGTACTCCTTTATTTATAAGTTTATTTAAAAGAGTAAACTCCTCTAGCAACTCGCCATGTACACTTAAATGAGTGAAACATCGCTAGTAACTCACCATACACTCTCCATTAGCTACTCACCCTGCACTTTCAATGGAGTGAAACGTCTTTAACAACTCACTATGCACTTTCAAATGAGTGAAACACCTTTAGCAACTCACCCTACGCTCTCAAATGAGTGAAACATCATTCGCAACTCATTCTGCACTCTCAAATAAGTGAAACACTTTCATCAACCCACCCTACACTTCCTAAAGAGTGAAACATCTCTAGCAACTCATACTACACTCTAACAATTCATCATACACTCTCAAATGAGTTGAGTGAAACATTTGTATTAACTCATCCTACACTCCCAAAGGAGTGAAACGTCACTAGCACTTCCATTGCACTCTCAATGGCGTGAGACACCACTAGCAATACACAAAACTCTTACAAAAGTGAAACGTCACTGACAACTCATATATCTCTGTAAAAGACGAGAAAAATATCGCTAACAACCACACATCACCCTAAAATTGTGCAACACAACTTACATTTACACTGGTTTCCTAAGCATTCATACAAAGAAGTAAGAATATATACAAGATATAAGCATAATTACTTACCTTTAAGCGGAGGTAGGATGTACAAATCATCAAATGCTTCAAGCTTTGAGCCCCTAAAACTCGCAAACTCGGGCGTTATAGGAAGTTTACCGTGTATAATTATTTTAGAGTTATCTATTACAATTATAACATAATTCTTTTTAATTCATTTATGACACATTTTAGTATGTTTTTTACTTCTTTCCATTTTTGCCATTTTGTTGGAAACAGCCAAAGATTTCTTCATTCAAAGCATGAACGAGCAACATTTCTTCTTCGAACAATCCCGTGGTTGAATGGTCTTCTTCAATTCAAATTCATCACCTAAAACTTTTCTTGTTTTTAAAGGCGATTCTCCAATTTTGTTGTTGAAAAGAGGGCCGACAACGACGAAGAAGAAGAAAATCTTAATTTTTTCGGCAAAAATATTGAAACTCATTTCTTTCTTTTCAGATTTACAATGTTTGAGATCCCCGTTTGAGAAATCGAGACCAGATGTGAGCTCACGGAGATTATAGCTTTCCAACGAAGTAAGACACTCATCGTTCTCCACCGCCAGCTACCACGTGTCACCGTCGCTACCGTTATGCTCTGATCAATGATTGAAAACTACTATACATTATTGTGATTGAAGATTATCAGCAAACCGATTGAAAGCTATCAGCTAGACTAGTGATTGAAGTCTCTCAATTGAATTACTGATCAAAGGTTATGAATGATTTAATTGAAGACTATCACCAAACTGATTGAGCTATCATTCGAAGGCTATTAACGAATTGATCAACCAAATGAAAAAAAAAAAAAAAAAAAAAAAAAAAAATCCATCAAGGTTAATTTGCCTACTCTTTGCTACCGGACACCAAGGCATATATTAAACTAAAAAAACACTCACACATTACCAAATTGCGACTATAGTTTCAAAATTATGTTGGAAAGAAATATATGTAATTTCAAAAATTATAATATTATATATATGTTTATATTAATTTAGGGGTAAACGTCAACGAAAAGAACATAAGACGTTGCTAAACCAATTAGAATATTATTTTCCTTTTAATTCGTTTTATTTCAGAAGGCTAACAACAAACCAACAAAAAAAAAAAAAAAAGGGAAAAATAAAAGGCTCTGTCTCATTTTCCAGTCTTATATAAAGAAATAAAGAAGAATTGAGAAGAAAATCATTAGACTCTGTGCTGTTTCATTTGAGTGAGTGCGGGATTTCCAACGACGGAGAAGAACAAGAACAACAATACGATCCTTCTGAAACCCAAATCGGAATCTCAAAACTGAAAACCACTGTTTTGGATTGTTCCCCCACCGTCTTCGTCTTCAGATTCACCTTCTGGTTTTTGCTTTGAAATGTAATGCGCTGTAATAATCCGTTACAGAGTAATGGCCAAGTGTCATTCTAACAGCCTCTGTTCCGTCGCCGTCGACGGTATCGCTGGCGCCAATGCAGCTACTCGACATTTTCGATTTTGTACGGCGTTTTCTGGAGCTTCATTCCGCCGGAGAATCTACGATGCTGTTAGCTGCGGTGGTAGTTCTCGGTACCGTCGTCGGTACAAGGATGAGCCGATGGACCATGAGTCGAAGTCGGGGAACGAATCGGCTTCCGCTTCTAGAGATTTGAAGGCGGAACAACTGCCGAGGAATCAGAGAGTGGCCAATGGAAGATCGGAGAAGCTTGTGGATCTTCTGATTTTGGCGGAGTCGGCGGAGATGGAGAATGAGACGGAGACAAGGAAGAAGGAGGAGGCGTTGGAGGAGTTGAAATGTACGGTGAAGGATTTGCAGGATGAGGATTTGGTGATGCGGAAAGCGGCGGCGAGCAATGTGAGGCTTATGGCGAAGGAGGATTTGGTTATACGGGGGACGCTTGCTCTCCTTGGAGCCATTCCTCCGCTCGTTGCGATGCTTGATTTGGAAGATGAACAGTCTCAGATCGCTGCGCTTTACGCATTGCTAAACCTTGGAATCGGCAACAATGCGTGAGTTCTTTAGGTTCTCATTTCTCTGTTGTTTGTTGTGATTTATGAATTATTCTCGAAAATTTCCCCTCGATTTTACTCTCTTGCATATTGATATTGTTTTCTCCATTTTTGTATATTCTCTTTTCTGATTTTCAACTTCTTAAGCAAACAATCGAGTCTATTTTCCTGTTATAAACTACAATCAATATGTTGAACCTCAGTTTTTGTATATCATTATGTTGAAGTGATTTCTCATACCCGGTTGCAGAAACAAGGTAGCCATTGTCAAAGTGGGTGTCATCCACAAAATGTTAAAGCTCGTTAAATCTGAGAATGCATCTAACTCATCGATTATTGAGGCAATAATTGCCAACTTTCTCAGCTTGAGTGCGCTAGACTCGAACAAGCCTATAGTTGGATTGTCGGGTGGGATTCAATTCTTGGTGAAATCCTTACAAAACATGGACTGTAAAATCAACAACCAGGCCCGGCAGGATGCTTTAAGGGCACTGTTCAATCTGTCGATTTCGGCATCAAATGTTTCGATCATATTAGAAACGGATTTGATCCCATTTCTTCTTAACATGTTGGGAGACATGGAAGTGAGTGAAAGGATCCTTTCAATTTTAAGCAACATGGTATCAACCCCTGAAGGTAGAAAAGCAATAAGCCTGGTTCCAGATGCATTCCCAATACTAGTTGATGTTTTAAACTGGACAGATTCACTTGGCTGCCAAGAAAAGGCGTCCTACGTTTTAATGGTGATGGCACACAAGCTATATGGTGAAAGACAGACAATGGTAGAGTCGGGCCTTGTATCTGCTTCTCTTGAATTATCGCTCTTGGGCAGCGCTTTGGCTCAGAAAAGGGCATCCAGAATTTTGCAGTGTTTGAGATATGATAAAGGGAAACAAGTTTCTAAAAGTCTTGGTGGGAATACAAGTGCAGCTGTGTCTGCTCCCATTATTGGGGCTTCATCTTCTTCAAATCGTAATTTAGATTCGGAAATCGGCGTGGAGGAATCCGAAGAAGCTATGAGCGTGGAGAAGAAAGCAGTGAAGCAATTAGTCCAACAGAGTTTGCAGTTCAACATGAAGAAAATTGTGAAAAGGGCCAATTTGCCTCAAGATTTTGTTCCTTCGGAGCATTTAAAGTCGCTTACAGCTAGTTCAACTTCTAAAAGCCTGCCGTTTTAACTTATCAGATTACCATGATAGAACTAAAGCTAGCGTTATTAGTGGGGGGAAAAAAGGAAGAAATAAGCCTTCTTTTAAGTAATTAACAGTCATTAGGGAAATCTTGCAAGTCTTTTTGGTTTTTTTTTTCTAAATTCAACTCGCAACAACCAAACCCAGTATCAAATGCTTTGAAGCTTGATATTCGTCCGTGGCGTTGGCGGTGGCATAGCAATGGATGACCTGATAACCCAGAGGTTACGAGGATACAGGTTGTAACCTTCTTCCACTCCAAATATTTGTTGAATTTGAAAAAGTAAAAAAAAATGCCAGAGCACTGCACTTGTAAAGATGAGTGGGTCAGGTTCGACCCACCAATATAATTCTGGCCCTTACAAATGTATTGTAATGTAATGCACATCACATACTTTTCTTTTGCTGATCTGTTGAAAGAAGTGTCGGTCACTTTCACATGCTTTAACACATCACTTAGTTTAAACTATCATAGAATTTGATTTGATAGAATTTGTTGCTGCCCATCTTTTGCTGTGGGGATTAAATTAGGAAAGAAATGGGGGCTGTGCCATTAATATTTAAATCACCCTCAACATGTAGTGAAGTGATTTGATTCTGTGATTTAATTGATATCTTTATCTTATCCATTTTCTTCAAACTATGCACAGATCTGGAGAGGGGAAGTTGCTGAGCTGTTTTTAGCAGAGCCATGTCTTGAGCACCAGGTATAGTTTGTAAATATAGAATTGGGTAAATTCTTTTTGTGCTAGCTGCCTGTTTTCAGTTGTCTTTATTTTAATTAGAGCACCAGTTCCTGTGTATATATATTTTATATCTATTAGTCTGTAATGACTTTAAATTATGTCCAAATATGAGTCATTTTGTCAACTTCAATGCCCCCATCTCATTTTCTAATGTCAACAATTTGTGAACCTTGACCTTTAGCTCAATGTGTTTTGACAAATTTGCTCACAGTTGTGAGATGAAATTAATAGTACTTTGTGGCGCTCAATAGTCAAGCCTATTGGGTTGCTCTGCTAGTGGGGTATGCTTCTTTTAGGACATGTTTAGAATGGTGGAAAGGGATATAAAGAGAAGAAAAGAGATTTATTCCTACCGTTTGGCATGTGCAGGGTTGCCACCTCATCAATTACTACCCGTGTTTTAAAAAGCCCAAGGCGCACTAAGGCGCAATGACCCTCTAGAGCCTGAGGCGCAAGGCGCAGACTTTTTTACTGAAAGCGCATCATATATAAAAATATTAAATAAATAAATAAATAAATATATAGGAATACATGCACAATCAAAACACTTTTGAAGAAGAAAAATAAAGTTTTAACCAAGAATACTATACAAAACAAACATAAGATTCAAATATTAATATTTATTTAATGGGATGAAAAAAAGTTAGATGAGGAAATATAAAAAATATACATAAACTCTATTATAAACCTTCATTTCATAGAAAGAAATGATGTTTGAATAAAAAATGATATATAAACACACATAAGTGATTCAAGACATTTTGATACCTTAAAAAACTTATCTTTCGCTACGAATGACCTAGTACAGGGATCTTGCTGAGTGCACCTTGCGCCTAGGCCCGCGCCTGAGTGCACTTTCAAAACACTGATCACTAATTTACTCTTACTTCTTTCCTTATTCATTCACTTTATTTCTCTTCCCGTTGTTGCCAAACATGTCCTTAATGACATTGAGTTCCAATCCAGTAAGAATCACAAAATTAGATTTGGAGTATAATTTATAAACTTTTCATGTGGCAATGAAAAATGGAAATGTCTTGTAAACTCTCAAATTATGTACGAGGAAGTAAGAAAAGAAAAAGGTTAAAGTATCATTTTGGTCCATAGACTTTGAGGTTTGTTCCATTTTGGTCCCTAGACTTTCAAAAGTTCAATTTTAGTCCCTAGATTTTCAAGTTTGTTCCGTGTTGGTTCCTAAACTTTCAAATTTGTTTCATTTTGGTCATTGGTTGAAATTTTTTGTTAAGTTTTATTTAAAAATTAACTATTTTCGCTATAAGAAGAAATATGTTCACATATTTTCTTTATTTATATTAAAATTATTACATTTTGAACTAATGAAAAAATATCAACTTCAAATTTATTATATGGACAAATTTTAAACTTTTTAAAAATTTTAGGGACTAAAATGATTTTTTCTTTTTTAAAATTTCAAGAATTAAAATTGGACATTTTAAAATTTAGAGATCAAAATGATATTTTAACATAAAAAAAATGGTTATTATTATTATTATTATTTTCAATGATTTGAACTTTTGCGTAGAAATTTCAAATCAATTTGACTTTACTATATGATTCCGAAAAGAAGATGTACAAGCTAATTGTTGTTTAGTACACAATTATTAGTTGAGGTTTTTATTGTGGTTCTAGAGGTAGACAACAAAACCTGTAATGATTGTAATAGCTTTCCACTTTATTTGTTGTTTTTTTTTTTGTTGATTAAGGAACAGTGGTTCAAATTATGTGCACTGGAAAATGACTTTACATTCAAATTTCTTATGTCATGTTTAGTAAAGTTAGAGTAAAAGAAGGCTAAGATCCTAGGGTATAGTTAGGGTATATCAACCACTAAAAGGCTACACATTTAAGATATGTTTGGCTATACAGAAAGAAAATGGATAAAGGAAGGAAAAAACAAGAGTAAATTAGTAATTAATGAAACATTATCTTTCGATATCTTTTCCCATCCCTTCTTACCACTTCAAACACGAGATCAAAATTATGTCTGAACTTTTTTTTTTTTGGTTCAATTAGGAACGAGGGAGTTTTTTTCTTGATTGTGTAGAGCACAACTTGGTCAAACTGGTAGTTGGCAGCTACTCATGTCGTACTTCCAAAGTTGGCATAGTTTTATTTTCATCTTGTTTTGTTTCAATTATGTTGCTTGCTGTGTAGGGTCATTTCTTTTGACTTTGTTGTTTGAATTTTGAGTTATATTATCAGTATAAAGCTTAGGGTTTTTCTTTTGTTCATTTAAATTTATATGGGTGAAGATTTGATTATCTGTTAGAAGTGTTCTTGCATAAGTTAAGCCAAACGAAATACAAAACTACAAAATCATGCACATGTATTTTTTTCGATTAAAATAAATTTACAATTTACAATTTTTTGGACTTATTAAAATGTAAAATAGAAAATATAATGAATTAAAACACACAAATATAACAAAGTGGATTGTTTTTTTTAGTTTTTTAGTTCTGCTGCTCTCAAGAATGGATGATTCAAATCATGACGGCATTAGATATGGGTATAAGATATCAATTTAGAATGTAAATTTTATTTTATTTTATTTTTTTTTTGATTTTGAATTTTTATAAGTCTAATTTTAGTATTTGAACTTTGAATTTCATTTTATTTTCCTTATATGAATTTTCAAATGTTTAATTTTAGTTTTTATACTTAAAAATAAATAAATATCAATATCTATAATAAATTTGAAGTTAATATTAATCGAAGTTGGTTCAATAATGTTAATAATTTTAATACAATCAAAGATAAAATGCGATTCAAAAAAAATGTATAGATGAAAATGATAATTTTCTTAAATAAAAATAAATACATTTTTTTTTTCCAACAACTAATTATAAGTTTTTTTTTTTTTTTTTGTAAATTAAATTGAAACAAACCTTAAACTTAAAAAAGTTAAAACTTTTAAAAACAATTAAAATCAAACAAAGTTCAAGTTTAAGGTTGAGAGACAAAAATTGTACATTTAAAATTCTAAAAATCAAAATGATATTTTATCATTATTTATATATATTGATTCATTTATTGTTATTATTGACAATAATATTGATTGATTAGTAGCATAAATGTATTCATTCTCGGCTCAACATTCGATAAGTAGGCTAATTTAAATGAATTATATATAAGATTTAAAAAAGAAAAGCTATTCATTACTAAAGTTTTAGTTGTTTCGATCTTTATTTTACTATTGCCCACTAAACAACTCAAATTTACTATCCCTTTATTTTATATTGCGAGTGGAGAAAGTTCTAAGTTGAAAGGTATGGCAACTACCTAACATCTCTCTCGCGAATAATTTCAAATCAGGGGTGTAATGCCTTTATTCTTTTAAGTAATAAAATAAAGAATTAAATTACAAATCTTCAATAAATATATAAATAAATAAATAACAAATTTGATCTTAAAGTTTATTACATGTTTAATACAAGCCAAATTGGGGGCCTGTGGGTGACCCTCCAAGATAATTGGAGGACACAAATGAAGATATAATTGTAGTTGGGGCTTTAAATTAAAGGGTACAGTGTCCTAAACTCTAAAGGCAGCTGACATTGTCGGAGATAGGATGTGTATGATTGGAGAAACAAATGCACCCTTTCAAGCAACTGCAATGTTTTTCATTATTTTTCATCAGATTTGGAGTCTTATGCAATAACAATAAATTTAAAAAATAATAAATAAATAAAATAAAAATTTTGTTCTCTGATTTTGAGGGCTTACCTACTATTTTTTCACTTTTTTTTGCTTGTTGGGGTCATTTTGGAGATATATAAATATATATGAATTTACTTTAGGTGTCTGTTGTTTTTAGGGAATTTAGTACGGATATTCAATTTTTCTCACTAGTAAAAATCGAAGTTTTAGTGTCGGTTATATGCCAACATCAAATATATTTGGTGTCGGTCAAACGACCGTCATCAATACTGGTGTCATTAAACGATTGATATTTCAAGTTTTCATAAGATTGTGACAATTTAAAAATTGTCATAGCAAACAAATAAGATTGTTTTGAAAAATATTTACGTTCTAAAATATATATTTTTTAGTTATAGAAAATTATAAGGTCAAATACTCTATTGAAACCATGACATTTAAATAATTGGCACATAAGGTTTTACAAAGAAATTATGACATTTAAAAAATTGTCATGAAAGGAGATTTTTCAAAATCAGATAACTATTTTAGAGTTATCTATTATAATGACAGTAGGCGACCCCCGGGGGATCGGTAATGGCGAGGCCGGCCCCCAATGGGTCGGAAATGGGCTTGGCCGACCCCTGGGGGTTATGACCTCCATTTGGCCGACCCCCGAGGGGTCGGCCTTGGTTCTCTTGTCCTTTGTTTGGGTTCCGACCTCTTCCGAGACTTTCAGGCTATATTTTATGTTACAACATTACCCCACTATTCATTTTCGAGCTTGTCAGATTGTGAAGAGTAACTTAGGGCATTTGTTTCTTTCTTAAAGTTTTGGACATTCCAAAGTCACCTTTTCATGGAAATATTATTTGAAAATTATTTTAGGCCATATTCTCTTTCAAGAATATATTTTCCTAAATAATATTTCAACAAATAAAGTTTCGAGGTTAGGAAAATATTTATTATAAATAATTATATTAAAATGGCCATATTCTTATTTTCAAGAATATCTTTTCCAAAATAATATTCTTATTTAATAAAAAACCATTTCTCTTTTTTAGGAAAATATTTATGAGATTTCCCATAACCTAACTTTTCCATAAAAATTTCCCGCCAAAACTACACCCTTTTTCACCTACTTTGGCCGAAAATTGCCTCTCATTGGGCTATTATTTTCGATTTTTTCAAAGCGTGGGGGACTCGTTTTGCCTTTTGGATTTTTGGAAGCATCCGTCGCGCCTTACTTTTCTCGGTACGTACTATCTTTTTTCCGATTTTGCACTAACGTTTAGACATATTTTCGAAAATTTCACCTTTACCTAGGCACTTTTTTCGATTTTTTGTCCGTTATGCATGTATGTCCGAATTTTAGGATTATTTAGGCTCTTTTTTCAAAGACTCACCCTTTTAGAGTACTTTTTCCGAATCCGTAGGCTACTTAGGCACTTTTTATAAAGTCTTGCCCATTTAATTTACTTTGGAGTTTTTTAGGTTATTTAGGCACTTTAATAAAAAGTCTTGCGTTTTTTCACCTTTTTAGGACATTTAGGTTACTTAGAACTTTTTGAAAAAATATGGCCTTTTTCACCCTTTTTAGGACCTTTAGGTTACTTAGGCACTTTTTGAAAAAGTCTTGCCTTTTTCACCCTCTTTAGGACCTTTAGATTACTTAAGGCACTTTTTGAAAAAGTCTCGCTTTTTTCACCATTTTTCGAATTTCGTAGGGTATTCTTTACTTTGTTTGTTATGGATCCTTCGTCCGACTACGAGACCGAATCCCTTCACCTTCGGGCTTCCTCCTCACTTAAGAAGACCCGACGAAGAACTTTAGTGGTGGGGTCAGGGTCTCAAATGGTAGGGTCCATTTTGACCTAGGAGGATTTGGACCGCCTTAGGA
>JBBMEG010000015.1:6307689-6323139 GCA_037832605.1 Cyclanthera cordifolia | reverse complement strand
CTTAAGGTGCGCCTTGCGCCTCAGGCCCCAGAGGGCCATTGCGCCTTAGTGCGCCTTGGGCTTTTTAAAACACTGGTGGAGGGAATTGATTGAGATTATGTCTTCTTCAAGACTTTCAGGAATGTGGATAATGGGTTCTAATGGAATGAGGGTTCATGCTTTTAAAATCAGTCTGGCTGTTTAGTATCTCTTAAAAGTTGAAACTGTGACTTTATAATCTGACCATGACTTTGAATCTTGAACTTAACATTTTCTCTTTTGCTAAAGTAATTATTGTTCCCCTTCCCTTATCTTTCCTTTGTTCTTGTGAATTGGAATGTAATGAAATGTTAGCTGCTAAATAAACCTTGGTTCTTGGTATTTACAAGTTTTATCAATTGGATTCTAATTATTGTGGTTATGATAGGTAGCACTTTGTATGTTTTGTTTCACAATAACATGTATGATTGCAGGACATTGTGAGTTATCTGGCAAAGGTTGAACAATCTCCTTCAAAATCAATGCAAAATGCGCTTGCTCCATCTCTGAAAGCACTAGTTTCAGATCAGCTTCTAAAACATTCTGATATTGATGTAAAAGTTGCAGTTTCTGCTTGCGTTAGTGAAATAACTAGAATTACTGCACCTGATGCCCCTTACAATGACGAGAAAATGAAGGTAATTAGAGCTTAGACATTTGGTCTTGAAGCAGATACCATGTCAACTTCCCACTCATCAAATTTTTCTCTAAACGTTTGTACATATGCTGCTTTTCAGGAGGTATTTCATCTTATTGTGTCATCCTTTGAAAATCTCTCTGACAAGTCGAGTCGTTCATATGCAAAGAGAGAATCCATTCTTGAAACCGTAGCAAAGGTCAGATCATGTGTTGTCATGCTGGATTTGGAATGCGATGAGTTGATCCTTGAGATGTTCCGACATTTCCTTAAGACAGTAAGGTATCGTTACTAGATTTATTTTGAAATCAAATTCCTTGTAAGTTTTCACTTATAAAGAACAGAATTGTGATAGATATTAATTTTCCCTCAATTTTTGTTATTTCTTGAACAAAGAGAATTTTTTTCTCCATGTAATACTACTAGACTTCTGCACTTCACAAGAATTGACTTTTACTAGAGAACATGAACAAAAAACTGCAAAATATCGACCATTATATTCAATGCTTCGGAATATATACAGCTGTGGCATTTGAGTCCATGTGATGATGTGAAGGATTGATAAGAAAAACTCCATTGACAATATGATGTTGTGAATTAGTTGGCGTATTGTTAACTACCCTGTTAATTAGGTTTAATTTGCTGAATTCTTCTTTAATTAGGTTCATGGTCTGGTGACTGGGTTGGTTAGTAGGCAACCTTTATAAATGAATGAAGGCCCCTCATATAGTCATATTTTCAATGCTTATGTGGAATTGAGTCTTAGAGAGACGATTGATAAGCTTCTACTCAATTCACCTTTTTGTGATGATCCCATTGAAGTTCAATATTGTGATTGGCCTTAAAGAAGGAACACATTGATACTTGAGGGGTACTTAAGGACATTCAGTCAAGAAGATATTTGTGAAGATATTTGTGTAATTGTGTTGTACATTGTAATGCATAAGAAGGCTACAGACCAAAAAATAATCATAAGTATCTATGAGATTATTGATAAAATCTTGGCAGATAGATCAAGAAGGGGATTTCGAATTGTGTAAGGCTATGGAAGGTTGGATGAAGGGGAGGGTATGAAGATTGACAACAATCGTGAGGACGGAGTCATCCATAGAGGGATAAGAGAGATGAAGGATCTGCTTGGTTTACAAAGCGTGAAATTGAAGAAAATTTGCCCTGGAGATATTTGATTGAGAGGAATGTTTTTGATATGATCCAAGATCTAGAAAATCTATTATAGAAGTATAAAGGAAGAAGAATACAAACTAACGAAGTATTTGATAGGACTTGGAACCTCCCTCTATAGAGAATCATCTCTTGAGCCCAAAGTGTAATCACTCAAAATATGCATGCGGGATACCTTACAATCTTTCTTATTTATAACCACTTTACTCTTACTAACTTTCTAACTAATTGCCCAAATACCCCCTAACTATTTCTAATAGAAAGCCTATCAGTTTTGTTGAGAAGAGTTTGGGATGCCAAATATGGGTGTTCTTGCCTCTCATTTCACTGAGATGTGGAGAACAATACTACAATATAAAGATTATTATATCTAATGGCACATGGAAGAAAATCCTAAAGCATGGCTCTCTTATCCACACAGTATAAATTACCAGGTGGGTAATGGTGAGTTCTAGATATTTTTGGAAGGATACCTGGCTGCTCTCGGATCATTGCATAAAATTTTTGCAAGATATTTTGAGCTATCATCTAGTAAAAAAAAACATTTGGTTTAGACAAATTTGGGGTGACAACTCAACTTTTTGGGATGTTGAGATTAGAAGAAATGTTGAATTATATTGAACCACCAATCAACTTAAAAACTTAAGCTTGAGTTTGGGTAAACTCAATTAATTCAACCAAACCCTCTCACTCGTGGGTTTAGAAATTTAAGAAATTCCATACAAGTAAAATTCAACTTTAATTGGGAAGGAAAAGATTTGGTAGGGACTCGAACGATTTGCTCTAATTCCATATAAGTTAGTGTGAGCATCCATCTCATAACCAATTGGTGATGAGAAGAGTAGCCTAGTAGGATTAGCCTTTCTGTCTGGTAAATTGCTAGGACTAGGAGATGTTATTACTTTCCAATGTGAGATTCTTAACATGCTCAAGATGGTGCCATTTTCGGGTTCAACGATTTCGAATGTTTCCCAATTTTTATTTTTATTGGACCAAATACCCATTTGAGTTTAATGAGTTTAGGGTTTGACATTTGCTTGTTCTCAGTCTGCACAAGCAAGAAAAGCTCTATCTTGTTGTTGTGGGTTTAAAGTGGAGAGAGAAAATTTTTCTTGTTGTAGAGCTAGTTTGATCGCCAACTATCATGGAAATGTTCTCTTGGATAATGACCATGAGTGACAGATTTAGGCTTGCAAAGAGTGGAGTATATACGACTCCATCCTCAACAAGTGTTGCTAATCTTCTTGTGAGTATTAACTTAGTGGTGAAACTCTTCAATGCATCCTTGCAAGATTGCCTTCTTGTGAGGGTTGTTTTGTTTCTTAGGGGAGAAGTGGCTGTTTTGGTAGATAGGAAGGACTTGACGCAATTTGTAAGACCTTTCCATCACTTTCCATCCAAATTTCACCAAAATGATTGTTTCTTCAATCCTTGTTTATTTGAAGACAAGATTTGTTTAACCATTCGAAACATTGAAGTAGCCATGAAGGATTTCCTTATCAAAGGAAAAGGTGAGACCTTATTCAAAAGAAGATCAAGTAAGTCTGAAATAGCTTGTGATTCTTGGGTCATTCTCAATATAGAATGAATTTTTTGTCGATTTTGAAAGTGTAGTGAAGGAGACATCAAGGCTAGTTCCTTAAGAGGAGAGCTTCATTAGAGGGGAGCTGAGATGGGGATGATAGGGAGAGTGGGGGAGTGAGGAGAGAGAAGGGAGAGAAGATGAGAGAGCCATGTGTTTCTCTGGTCTGGTTATTTATCTACTCTTCTAGTCACGTATATAAATAAACCTTACCACTTAGGCTTTGTCAGTAAATTTGAGGTTTTTCTGTTAAGACCCTAAATGCCTTAACGAACACAAGATAACTAAGAAGATGGTAAATACAGACAAGATTGATAAATCCAACAAGAACACAAGGAAACACTAATATTAATATATATAAATGTTACAATACCGAACCCTTAGCCTTTCGAGAGGGCTAAGACTCTCCCACCAAAGTCTTTGCCAAGATAATGTTACTCATATTTTCCTCCCTTCCAAAGACCCTAACCCTCATATTTATACAAAGACACTAATGACTATTTACTATCCTACCCTTACACATTATATTAATATCCTAGAACTATCCTCCCTAGGGGCCTAACATTTTCATCTATTTGATTTAGGTCCAACATATTGCTTCTTTGGTATCCATGTTGTTTGGTTGAACATTTTTTCTTTTCCCCTTATATTCTCGCTCTGATTAGTGAGAACTTAGTAGGTTTTATTCTTCGAGTTGGAAGTTCTAATCTTAGAAACTTTTGTTCAATATGGTGTTTAAGTTTATTAATATCATTCTTCATCCAGAGATTATCACCCAGATAAAGTATTTTCATCAATGGCGACAATTATGAGTCTTGTTTTAGAAGAAAGTGAAGATATATCTGTTGAGCTTCTCTCTTCTATATTAGATAGTGTGAAGAAGGACAACGAGGTAATGTGCTTTGAGTTGTTGTTTATTCTTTATTCTCTTTTCTTTTCTTCTTTTAATTATTATTATTTTCTCCTTATGATTGTGTTGAATCTTATAATTATCATTTCAGGAAATTCTACCAATTGCTCGGAAGTTGGGAGAGAAAGTTCTTAATAACTCTTGTACTAAGCTCAAACCTTATTTGATTCAAGCTGTAACAACCTTGGGAATTTCTTTTGATGAGTATAGTGATGTTGTTGCTTCCATTTGCAAAGATCTTTCCGGCTCTCTTGAGCAAAGTAATATCCACGATGCTGGTGAAAACATGGTATTTTCTAAAATATATTTTAGTTGAGTATTCTTAACAATTTATTCTTTCTTAAGGTTGGGGTGCCATTCTCAAGTCTTGCATGCTAGAAATCCATCCCATTTGCCCACCTAATGTTTCGTATTGTACTAATGAGATTTTATATCTGCTATCTTTTGTTATCTTAAAAACAAAGCTTTCTAGACATTTTCTCTCTGTTTATTGGCGGGCAGACAAGTGATTAGAATTTTATTTTATATTTGCAACTGATTTGTGATATTTATTCTCATATTTGAAATTTATGTGATGCATGATTTGTGATTTTAAATTTTTCACGTGTTTGCGTATAACACAGGTCGGGGTTCTTTAACTTGAGATTCTGGGTTAACTCTTGGATGTTAATTTTATGTAATGGCTTATTTTTGCATTTTTCTTTGTTGAAACTGTGCAGGTTGCTGAAAGCAAGTCAGTTATAACGTCTGGGGAAGAGGTAAATGATTCTTAATGCTGTATTCTTTTCTGATTTCTTCCTGCAGCTCTTTATAATTTTATATAATTGATGTAAGCGAAATATGATATATTAGGTTGATACATAGAAAGTAGTTAGGTTATTTGTTTAACTGATGAATAAAATTATATGATATCTATCAGGCTGAAGGGAAACTCACAGAAGTGGCCACGCCTGAAAGAGTTGATACGGCCATTGAGAAACATCATGGCTCAGTTAAGAGCAATGGTGTTTTGCAGGGTGGTGAAGATGGCTCCGTCTCTAATTTGGAGAATCAGAGGGAAGAACATGGTGGTCTGGACTGCAAAGAGGTGAAATCACCCAAAATTCCTGAACCTACTATTTTGGGCTCTGAGAAGGCTAGCAATGTGAAGAAAAGATCTATAAAGACCTCCAAGAAAAGAGGTAAAAAATCTAAAAAATCCTCAAAGTCTACCAAAGTTCCTCAGGTGGATGCCCAGAAGGGATTTAAGAGTCGAGCAGGACATGAAGGCCAAAGTGAACATCCTTGTTCTCCTTGTGGGGACCAGTCTGCTGAAAATTTACCTTTAGAAAATGAGACTGATGCCAAGCCTTCTTCACCCAAGGCTATAGAGATCGAAACTGCAAATGTTGCTTCACCTTCATTTAGTGGAACCGCTCCTGATGAGTTTGATAATAAGTTGGGAAATAAGGCTGGACGAGCAAAAAAGAAAGGAAATTCAGCTAAAGAGGTGTCATCATCTGCAGTAGTTTCAAAATTATCATCTGATGGAATGGACGATTCAGGAACAAAGCTTGATTCACATGCTGAAGATAAGGCCCCTGATGGGGCTTCTGATGATAAAACTGCTATTGAAGATGCAGCAGAAAGGGAAAGTGACACTGGCAGTGGTTCTGAGGCTAAAACGTTGAATAAGTCTGCTTGCAAAGGAAATGGAGCCAGTAATAGTGGTGGTGGATCGTTAAAAAAATTGGAAGCTAAGGGAAAGAAGGGATCAGGGAAATCTATTTCTAAAAAACCCGTGAAGAAGTTATCAGGCAATGATGTTAAAAAGGTGAACAGAGCAGTGTTAAATTTTTGTTTGGCTTAGTGATAAATCTTCTCCATTGATGCATTAGTAATTGTTTGAGTTTATCATGGTTATTCTTCTAGGAAACGACACCTGTGGTGAAACCAATTTTGAAAACCACCAAAGATGAGAAGATCTTAGACAAGACTACAACACCTTCCAAGAGGAAACAAACTTTCAGAAAAGAAAAAGTATGTGCTACTGTATTGAGTTTATTAGTTCCAAGTCATTATTTATGAGAAGTTTTCTCCTAGTTGGAGAAAATAAAGTCAAACACAGTAATGTTGTGATTATTGTATTTTGGTGTGCACATGGATATTAAAATTTTGTTTTCAAAATCCCTCTCAAGTTAATTTATTGGGAGGCTGACTTGTGCTCTTTAGAAGTGATCATTGCATTATGTTCACTTTTCTTGTCATCAATGCCATTGTAGTTAGTGGGTTCTAATTCAACTTCTATGTTTAAATTTGTTAAAGATACAAGAATTTCTGATTTCTTTGTCTTTTTCAGATTAAGATGTCTAGTCAATAGTTCGTTGGTTTTTGCTGTATTTCTTTGTACATTTGTCAAGCATTTTGTGACGATATTAAAATGCCTGCTTGCTTCTTCTAGACACATGTCATCTGATTTGCTCAAATTTCTTTGTTTTGAGTCTATTAAACTTAAATGTTACATAACCAAATAACCAAAAACCTATAAACGTGATGAAATAAAATGTTATTTTGAATTTACGCATTTGCTGTACTGTAATACTATTCCTGGTTTTTAATTCTACTGCCTCATCGCTTTTATATTATCTTAAAGCAACACATTGATGATTGGCTCATTGCACTTTTCTCTTCTTTTTTTTTGTATGGAAAACTCAAGTCTCATTTTCACTTAATGTTATTTTCAGGGATCTGAGACCAAGGATTTTGATGAAACTTTGGTTGGTTTGAAGATAAAAGTGTGGTGGCCAAAGGATCGCTTGTAAGTACCAACGGCCTTTCCTTCCTTTCCTGGAGGTTTCTTTGATGTGTAGTCGGTATCGTATTGAAAATCAGAACTTGGATATAAAGTTTATTTTCAGAAGGCTTATTATTACATGGATTGATTTTTTTTTTTTCTGGATAAGGTCTCTAGGGAGAGATCTTGAATTTGGAGTGTGTTTGGATGGTGAGACGTTTTGGAAAATTGAGAGATAAGATGAATGCTTTTAGGGGGCTTAGGCAAGCAGACTCTTTTCCCTTTCTCTTCTTGCTAGCGGAGAACCGGTGGGTATTCTTTGTATATTAGTTTCGATTCGTGTGGAAATAGAGGCTGAGGGTTTTCGATTGGGGGAGGGAGAATTTTCACCTGTTACAATTTTAGTGTGTTGATATACTATTTTCTTTTGTTATGGGAGGAATGCTTCGTATAATTCGTTGATTATTCTTAGTTGCATCTTTTATGTGCTTGAGCTTTTTTTGGGTCTAAATTAGGTGAATACAATTCTTCACTTTGGTCTTAAAACAAGTGAATACGTTAGTTGAATCTTGGAAGTTGAACTCCTTGGATATCTTGAAAGGTGGGAGCACGGTTGATGAGGGAGGGGGAGCTCATCAAGTTAGGTTTGACATTGTGTGAAGACTGGTTCATCAGGATGATTGGGTATATAGAACTTCGTGTTGGCCATGTGGCTATGGCGTTTTCTTTTGAATCAAATTCTTTATTGTATAAAGTCAAGTCAGTGTGAGCAAATATGACCTTCACTCGTCTGAATGATTGTCTTGGGTTGTGGGCCAAATTTTGGCCGCCAAAAGGCATTTCATAAATCTTTGACTAGCAAGTTAGGCACATCCATTGGTGGCCACCTATTTAAGAGTTAATTTTCTACTAGTTTCTTATCCAAATGTTGCAGAGTCAATTGATATGTTTAGTGAGAATAATCGAAGTGTGGACAAGTTGGTTTGAACAATCACAAATATAAAAAAGGGTGAGACACATAAAGCAGACAGTATGATTGTGGAGTCTGATGACCCATTACTGAATACAAATCACCCATTCCTAATTACAAATCAACTTACCAGTGTTGATAGTCCTTCCCATGGCAGTTGAATTAAGGAGAACATCTCTCCTTTGTGATGTTCGTAATTTGTGCTACAAGAAGGATCTTGACACGTGAACTTGTGCCTGAGCTTGTTAGGGGAGGGTTAGTCTATTTGCTCTAAAAGGTAAGGGAGTTGATACAAGAGGTCGTTCACTCAACCCTTAGCCTCCATAGCTTTTGAACCATCCGTTCATAATTAGAGATGTCCATTTCCCCTTGGAGCCGGGGCCATGGGAATCCTCGTTTTGTTGAATGGTGGGAAACGTGACAACTGACAATCATTTGCATTTGGTTAAGAGGCTGGTGTTATTAAGTAAATAACTAATCTTGAACCTTCTCTCTAGGAAGCACAGACACTTTGATTTTGATCAAGTATTAGTGTCGAACACGTGATACTTCTGGACACTCTTTGGACATGTGACTGACACTCAAAATTTTGTGTCCTCATTTATTATTATTATTTTTAATTTCGGACACGGATACTCCTTGGATACTTCACAAAAACTCCATTTATACTTCATGAACACACCATTTAAAACTTTTTTGTTTCAGGTTGTCGATGACATGACAACGAAATAATGATGGTGAAGGTAGTCAATGACGATGTCCATTGAAGGTAGATGGACTAAAATAGATAAAGAAAAAAAGAGAGAATAGAATGGAGAGAAGAGAAGGAGGTAAAAACTAAAATTCTTTGAGATGGTGGGTTAGGCTAAAATATTTTTTTTTGTAGGCATTTAAAGAATGGTGAGATTTTGTTCTTTATTGGATTTAAATGAACTCATATGACTAATATCTGGGTTAAATTCAAATGCTAATCGAATTTTCATGTTCATCTTTATATTAATTATTTTCATTGTTAGGAAAATGAATTATAATATTTTGTATTTGATCTTCTAGTAGTATATCATAATAATAATAATAATAATAATAATAATAATGTGTCCATGACGTATTTGTATCCTACATTTTTAAATAAGGACGCATCTCCGTGTTCATGTCGTGTCGTGTCCGTATCTCGTGTCTTTGTCCGTGCTTTTTAGCCCTCTCCCATCACTAGATCTAGAAATAATCTCCAAAATCTACTACCATTCTCCACGATTTTAAGAAACTATTTGTTATTATACATGGCTTTTGAGCTTGGCTGGCAGCTGCGGAAAGGAAGTTTTAGTGTTCCCCTTGTATGTTTTTATGTTGTGAGTTTCATTTTGTTCTGATTTTTGTTTTCACATTAATGTTTCTAGTGTATTATTATGATTAGAAAAACGTCATACGAAAAGAAATTATGATTAGAGAACTGCAGCTCTCAAACTCTCTCTATATTCAGTTGATTGTTTGGTTCTGTTAATATCTTCATTTGGCCACGACAAAACAAATATGATGGCCCTTAGAGATCTGGTTATTTGTTGTGTGACATCATTATCTCCTATTGGTGACAGGTTTTATGCAGGCGTTGTTGACTCTTTTGATCCTGAAAAAAGGAAGCACAAGGTTAGCTATTTTCTATGGAATTTTAGGTTTGGTATCTGTGTGTTTTTGTTGGCATTCATTCGTTTCATATGTATGTGTGTTGTATTAATGTACACCTTTACATATACATATCGGCTTCTGGCAGTTTACAAAGGTCATTTTTTGCAGGTTTTATACACGGATGGAGATGAAGAAATCCTAAATCTTAAGAAGGAGAAATGGGAGTTTGTCGATGATAGCTCTGGATCTGAACAGGTTGGTGGCTGTGTGAATTTGTAGTTTGCATGTCATCTAAGATCCTCTAACCTTGAAGTTTTCTTTATAATATGGTAACAGGGGCAAACAACAGATTTAGGGAGATCGGAATCTGCAACAGAGACGTATGTACTGCTTGCGGTTTATGTTACTCATTTATGTTTATGAACATTTTGAATTTACATTTTATTTACTCATTTATTTTCAATATTTATTCCAAATATGGTACATCTGTGATTTTCTTCTGTGGAAATAGTTTTACGTATTAAGATATCATCAACGCATGCATACGCTGCAAGCGTGTACTAGGTTTGGCGGCAAGATTTCTTCTTCTCATTATCAGTCATTTGCTTTTTCTATAACGTGAAATAGATTCTATAGGCTTTACTAACATCTATAAAGAGGTGTTTGGGTGATAGGAAAGGAGAATGATAATGGGGAGGATGGGAATAGGAAGGAGAATAATTATTTGTGTTTGGAATGAAAAAATGATTACTTGTGTTTGGGGTGAATTAGATAATTATGGAGAAAATAACATAATGAGGATGATGAAAGTGAAAAATAGTTACGAAGAGAACATAAAGTAATTATGGGAAGAATAAAAGTTGGTTAGGAAGAGAATAAAAACGTGATTTTGAGAAATGCAATTATGGGGAGAATGAGCCATCGACAATCGTCCTCCTTCCCATTCTTCCCATTTCATCCCTTTGTCCCAACACCCCCTAAATCAAGTTTTCCTCTTCCATGGGCTAGTTGGAAAGGTTGTAGCATGCCAGTTAAGACTAAGAGGTATTCCTTTCTTGGCTTGTTTGGTGTTCAATAATTGTTTACTTTGACCACCTAATGTTTTCAAGCGATCGCCTCTCATTGCCCATGGGAGAGGCACCTCAAAAGAAACTAAGGCAAATCAGATGCTCACCAGACGCTCACCTTTTCTTTCCTTGCCATTTTGCACCCACGCCAACACTTTTAAAGTGTTTTCAAATGATAACTTAGAGAACTATCACGTGAAGAAGTCCAAGAGCCATACAAAACGTCTTTATTTAAGATCATTTAATTTGTTTATTTTTTATTTCATATATAAAATGTTTAATTGTTTTTTAGTTTTTATTTGATGTAGATCCTTAGTTTTTTTTTTAAACTTTTGGTTACCTTAGTTTTTTTTTTTAACTTTTGGTTACCTTTAATTTTTTTTATATTAATAAGTTTGTAACTTATAGTAACCTAGTAAGATTTATTATTCTTTTAATTTTTATTTTTTAGTATTATTCCATTAGAATTTAAAGCTCTATTGAAAATAAGATTATAAGAATATGTTTTCTATATCAATTTATATTCTAAATGTAATATTTAATTTTGCATTTATACGTTACCTCTTGGTTCACTCGGACTTTGACTTTTTGTCGCCTCTTGTCATGAGGCAACGAAAGGGAGTGTCACCTTGTATTATGCGTATCGCTTTGAAAATATTGTGTTAAAAGAAGCTTTATTGGAGGGGTCTAGGTTAGTCAACAACCTGCACAGGGGATTTATTGCATAGGGAAATGGCGAGCAGCTCAACTGTTTGGCAATCTGATCACATTTGCAGCTAAGCCAAGGTCCCAGGGTCTCTGTGTCCGCTCTGAACTAGTTCTTTCCTCTGAGATTAACTTTGAATATTCTTATTAAAAAAAAGAAAGAAATTAACTTTGAATATGTTAATAATTTTGATGGTGTAGAGTTTACTTAACTGGAATGGTATGCAATTTTTTCACTTGGGTTGTATGATGTGTGGCTTGTAGTTAGTATACTCGATGATATAATTGATTTTGCATCTGTATTCTATTAAAATATCTTTTACATTTATATGTGGAAATATCTTTATAATCAATTCAACACAAAGTACGATGGTTGTTTTTATTTTACCAAGAGAATTAACTTGGATTCTTTCTGGCCTCTTAGAAGCGCTGTGATGCTTATACTCACAACTGTTCTTAGTGAATTATGACTATCTTGATCACGATATCGTAGGAATTCTCTCCTGAACATGTGTGGATAGTGCTGTTGGCATTTGATTTTGTTTATGTTAATTCTTTTGATTTTTGTTACAGACCTCCAAAGAAAAAGGCAAAAGTAACTGCCAATGAGTCTGCTAAGCGAGGAAAGATCGATAGTTCGCCCAAAAAGTTAGCTCTATTTTTCAACTGTTTACTCTCTCAATAATGTACTTGATATTTAATCTTTAATCTCAATTCTAGGGGTGTAGTAACTTCCTCTGGCAAATCCAAGGGTGCAGCTACAAAAACTGATCAGATACTAGGCAGCAAAGTTGAAGGCAAGTCAAAAGAGAATATCCCTAAGTTTGAAAGACCTACAACAGGTAGCAAAGCCAAGGATCAAACCACTCCTAAAACTGGTAGCAAGGCTGGTAGCACAGGTCCTAAAGTTGCTGGCAAGCCAAAGAACCATGATGCTGAATCATACAAAACCGGCAAATCGAAGGACGATGAGACATCTACACCTGCTGCTTCTGCAAAGTCCAAGCTAGACATATCGAAGACAGTGAAGTCGAAACAAGGAACTCCAAAACCTTCTACAGTTTCAAAGGGAAAATCTCCCAAAACAGGCGATAAATCTAACAACTCCAATTCCTCCACCAAGGTCAAGTTCACATCTTCAAAAGCAAAAGAGAGTGGGGATTTAAAGAATTCTGGAAAATCAGTGGAAAATTCGAAGGAGAAGTTGCTAAATTCATCCAAGGATCAGGGCAGCGAATCCACTAAGTCCGGGAAGAAAAGAAGAAGATAGTTGAAAGGTTGATATTACCACGTTTATTCCAGAAAAGATTAGAGTTGTCTATCCTTGCCTTGATCTCCACTACATATTTGCATATTCTACGACAAGTTCTTTGGCCAACTTGCTCCGGATCCGATCCCATTGGCTTATTTTCAAGATCGTCATATATATATATATAAATTCTTTAGTTAGGTAGGTTAGCAGCAATTATAGAAGTATGCTTAACCCTTAGTAGTTGTGTTTGCTGCAATTCATGAGATAATAGTAGAGAATCCCTAAGTTAGCCATGTACTAGGCAGGCTTTTCTGAAATAAAGATTGCCTTATCAGATATGGAAAGCCAAAGATTCAGAGCAAAAGCCTGGTTTATCTGTTGTCTATACCCTTTGTGATTTTAAGAATAAATGTTAACCTAACATCTGCCATTTCATTCATGGTTTTGGTTGGAAGCTTAATCCTATGGAGTGTTTGGCTCCTAAGTTTAGATCTTGTATAACACATGCCTTTGTTTTGTGAGTTACATTATTTAATTTTTTTTGATTTTTTTTTTTTTTAATTTACATGCCTTATATACTACTTCTTTCTATTACACAAACTTATCAACCTCAAAATAGGCCAGGTGAGTTTGAAGTTTTTTGTTATACAACCCTAATGGAAACCCATGACTTTAAATTTGTCTAAATTACTTTTAAATAGATCAAGAAAAGGGAACCTTGTGAATTTAGTGTAGGAATGAAATCCTCAGAAATATTTGAATAAGTTATTAAAAATACTCTTGAACTTTTGCATGACATGATAGTTATTTAAGATTATGTGGTGGTGATTAAGATACTTGAATTCATTCAAAAAATAAGTTGTTTTTTTGTTCTAATATTTAAAAATTCTAATATTTTTATTTGGTTTGAATTTGTTAAATTTGCAATTTTGAGCAAGTGTTGTACTTCACTGAAATTTAGGGGTTGAAATTGTTTTTACCATATATGGCATTAATGCATGTACAAACTGCAGAGTCCCCACATCCATTGTTTTGTTGTGGCATTCTTGAGCTGTATTTGCAGCTCTGAATTCTGACCCCTTGTTTTATTCTTGTTTGTTTTTTTTCTTTTTTTTTTTTTTTTTTTTTTTTTGATGCTCAAATTCAAATTTCATCTAGACTTGCTATCCCTTCTGCCTCTGTACACCATACCCTAAGCCTGTTTTCCCCACTCTTCAATTTTTGTTCTCTCTACTAACAAATTTTTATTCTAACCTTTAACTTGAAAAGTACTACCCCAAGGCAATTGGATGTCCTATTTAAGATCAATTGATAACTGAAGCCAAATTTAGGAAGCTTGTTTGAGTCAATTAATGGCTTATAATCTCTATGTCTTTGTGTACACTTGTTGAATTATGTTAAGCGACCAATCAATCTAAAAGTTTAAGTTGATGGGTTGTAAAAAATTTTATTATATCAATCCAACACTTTCTGAACTTAAAAATTTGAGAAATGGTTTGCTTGTAGAATTCTATTTCAAATGGGGAGGAAACGGCTTGGTAGAGACTCTAACTCAAACTTAGGATGGTGCATGTCACATTGACACCCGACGCTTATGCTGGTATCCATTAGCATTATCTCTTTGATGATAATGATTCTTATAACTTTGTCTGTCTCATTAAGCCTTTGGCAAACAAACTTGATTCTTCGCGACATATTTGCTCAAGACATTCACGATTTCCAAGAATCGACTTTACCCAACTTAATATTGACAGTAGTTTTCCTATTGCAATGGCATTCTTGAAAGAGATCCAACATCTTGAATTTAACTATCGAGCTTTTCTGTCTCGGCTGAGTGCAACCATGTTAAATTATGTTAAACAATCAATCAATCCAAAAGTTTAAATCGATGGATTGAGGTAACTCTAATTATATCAACCAATAAATACAAAGAGACCCAAAACAAGTTAGGCCTTCGCAGCTAGTTATGACAGAAGACGAAGAGGCAGAAAAATTACAATGTTTCCTTCAATTAAAAGGAAAAAAAAAAAAGAAAAAAGAAGAAGACGGACGGGCAAAATTCACACGGTTGGTCTCTATTAGCAGCATTAATGCCTAGGAATTTTGAGTAAAAGCAAGTAGATTGTTCTATTTTTCATTAATTTCCATGATTTATGGATAATGCTTTAATTTACTGTTGGATTGTTGACAGAACTTGCCATTTAGATCTACGTAATCTGCTGTTGGTAGATAGGAAATTGTTGTAGGCTTCTTGATGTTGTATTCTTCTCCGTATACTTTGTCTTCCCAAATAACGTACGAATACTAGTGAGTTTTTGACTTTGAGTAGGATCGAGTATTTCTAATGGACTACTTGATTAGTCAGTCGAATCTTTCAAGCTATGATTTCTTTGCTACATTGAGTGCATGATGGAAAGCGTTTAGAGAATATGGAGCAGGGAGAACTTTCTCAAAGGTTTAGCGATTTAGAGATGAGAGATTTCTCAACTTGAGAAGAGTATCTATTACTACAATCAGGGGAATAGGTGACGGGCTAATTAAAAAATTATTAAAATTTTGAAAGCACGGAGATTCAGTGACAGACTATTGGTGATGGGCCAAACCCGTGACAAAAACTACAATTGTAAAGGGAAATTATCGTGACGGGCCGCCCGATGTCACGGTCTTGCTTGTCCAGTGCGTGTTGCACATGGCCGCATGAACCTCTACACCCCTTTTTATCATGCTTTTA
>JBBMEG010000015.1:6265556-6307589 GCA_037832605.1 Cyclanthera cordifolia | reverse complement strand
CCCCCCCCCCCCCCCCCCCCCCCCCCCCCCCCCCCCCCCCCCCCCCCCCCCCCCCCCCCCCCCCCCCCCCCCCCACGTAAATTATGTATGTAAATTGGATTTGAAATCCGTGCGTGTTCTTATGTTGCTAATTTTTGGAAGAGAGCTTACATGTTGTTAGAAGCTCTTTAGGAAAGTATTTCCAGTCACGCGTTGTGTTTTGGTTCAAATCAGTCTGGAATACAGTTTGTGGTTAGGTAGGCTAGTACAATCAATCTGGCAGCTGGTATTAGTAAGAGAATCATTTTTGGTTGTAGGGAAAGTAATGCGAATGTTTCATAATTGTTATGAACTTATGGAGAGAATTGATTGAGTTTTTTAGGAACGTAAATAATGGGTCCTAATGCAATGAGGGTTCATGCTTTTTAAACCTATCAGCTGTTAACTTAAAGTATATCTTAAAAGATAAAACTGAAATTTAAACCTATTTCTGACACTGGTTCTTTTAACTGTAAATTAGTAATGATGGATCAGGCATTTTTACACCTTTTTTGTTTTCTCTCCTGCTTATGTAATTTCTCTTCCTCTACACCATGTGGATTTTATTTTTTGTGGTTATGATAGGCAGCGCTTTGTTTGTTTTCTTTCCTTCACAATAATCTGCCTGATTGCAGAAAATTGAGAGTTTGCTGAAAAAGGTTGAACAATCCCCTTCAAAATCAATGCAAAATGCTCTTGCTCCATCACTGAAAGCACTGGTTTCTGATCAGCTTATAAGGCATTCAGATATCGATGTCAAAGTTGCAGTTGCTGCATGCATTAGTGAAATAACTAGGATCTCTGCTCCCGACGCCCCTTACAGTGATGATCAAATGAAGGTAGTTATAAACTTATAATCTATAGAATTGATCTTGAAGTGTATACAATGTCAATTATCCACTTATCAGATTTATTTCTAAAGAGTTACATAAATGCTGCTGTTCAGGAGGTATTTCATCTTATAGTATCATCCTTTGAAAATCTCTCTGACAAGTCGAGTCGATCATATGCAAAGAGGGAATCCATTCTTGAAACCGTAGCAAAGGTTAGGTCATGTGTGGTCATGCTGGATTTGGAGTGTGATGGGTTGATCATTGAGATGTTTCAACACTTCCTCAAGACAGTTAGGTAACGTACTAGTGTTTTCAAAAAATAAAATTCCTTTTAAATTTTCACTCTTAAAGGGCACAATTGTGACAGATTAGTTTCCCCACGAATTAAGTTCTTTCTTGAACTAATATAGGTTGTTCCTCCATGAATTACCACTAGACTTCTGCACTTCATCAGAAATTGACTTATTTTAGAGAACATGAACATAAAGCAGCAAAGATATTTACCATATTATTTTGTGCTTTGGCTGCTATATAGCTGTGGCATTTGAGTGCGTATGTAAGATTGTCAAGAAAAACCCATTAATGCAGTGAATTTGGTGGCTGCATTGTCATAAGTTTGTTTATTTAACTATTGTTCGTTAATTAGGTTTAATTAATTGAATCCTTGTTAGTTAGTTTCATGGGTGGTGGTTGGGTTAGTCTGCGACCTCTATAAATAAGTAAATAACTTAATATTCAATGCCTTTTTTTGTATTTCTCGTGTGTTAGAGCCAAGGGTTTAGGGTACCGCCATAAATAAGTAAATGCTTATATTCAATGCTTTTTTTGGTATTCTTCGTTGTTGGAGCCAATTTTTGTGCACCTCGACTTAGACAATCAATTGATCCTACTATATTTGGTTTGTAGGTAACTCATAGTAAATTAATCCTAGTTAGGTGCATATCATAGATTTAACCCATACTAGCTGATTTACAAGACCCTTACTTGACCACTAGATTCGATGCTTCTTATTTGAAATAGAGTTTTAGAGTGCTAGATAGATTTGATGATTGAGAAGCTCCTACTCTACTCCATTTTCCTTTTCATAAGAAATGGTTGTTTTTGTGGTAGGATAGGGTGCTATTTTGTGGGGGGAGTTGAGGCAAGAGGAACTTGAATCTTTAGAGGGTGTTTGTTGGTGGCTTTTAGGGAGTGACTATAATGGAGCGCTTGTCCGCTGGGGGTTTTTTTTTTTAGTTGAATGCCTTTTGAGCGATTACAAGTTAGAATATGAGTTTGATGGAAATGAATAGCACCTTCTCTAGATTCGAATGGTAGTGCTCGAGATTTATTTGTCTCCTTCCTCTATTTCTGATTTTACCCTTTGTGCTATTTGTATGAATAACATGGGGCTTAACATGATATTGGTCATTCTTATAGATTGGAGTCCTTTTTTCATTTTTTGGCCGCCTTTTGTTTGGACTTCTTAAAAAAAAATTTATTTTTATTTGTATTTTTATTTTTTTGTATGTTTGAGTATTCTTTATGTGTTTTCAATGGAAGTTTTGTTTCTGACTGAAAATGGAAAGACTGTAGACTTGTCTTCACTTGATGTGAATCAAGAAATTGATGGTTGATCTTAATTGTATAAGACCTCGTAAAGGAGATTTCGACCCTTCACAAAAGCTTGATTGAAATGAACTTGACGCTCCAGATCTATTGCAGTAAGCCATGGACACTCATTTGATATGACTGCATGTGGGTTTGCACAAGTATGTTTAGAAATCAATTTTCCTGCAAAATCTGGCAGACATAATCTCATTATTTTCTGTGGATCATCTGCTGGACCTGCAATTCAGGGGATAATGTCTAGTTCACCAGAAACCTTTTGCCTCTTGTACATTTGGTGAATATGTTGGTGAAGGTGATCATAAGAAGTCGTCTGTGTAAGGAGGGTTCTCCATCTATTTGGATGAACTTTTTGCCGAAAACCAGTTTCTTTCTTTGGGTTTTATTTGACTTTTTCCTGTGATTTTTCATTCTTAACATTTTCCCAGCATGATGATTCAATGATGGTTGTTTTTGATTTTTGTCGACAAAGTTGACTTAATTAAAGAAGGATTTTGTATGGTTCTTCTGATGAGCTATCATGAAACCTTAACCTGGATTATATTGTTTTCTTAAGCCTGAAGCATTATATTTTTTCAATTCTCCACAAGCATATGAGAATACAATTTATGGGTTGGTTGCTCCATGGAAAAATCCTACACTGTTTTGATGAGCTTATAAGTTTAGAACAACATTAGTATATTTTGAACATGAACTTATAGGAATTGATATTGTGATATTTTAGCTTTCTAAGTTATTTGTTTCTTATCTTGGCCTTTTGTCACATCTTAAACTCTAGGGCAATTTCCTAAGTAGTTGTTTGTTTGGGTATTTATAGAGCTATTAAAACGAGCTTTTATAATCACTTTCAGAACTCTTCATACAAACGAGTTATTATTACAATTTCTTCTTCAAAACCACTCAAAATAATCCCTTATTTCTAATCACTCAAAATAATCACGCCACAATTATTCATCCAAATACCTCCTAAAGTGGGAGGAATTGATATTGTTGATTGGTTGGATAGCATTGTAACAAGCCTCAGACTTTCACTTCTTTGGTTGCTGTTTATTAGTTTTAGTTGGCTGTTTATTTCTACGTTTAAGTATAACTTTGGGGTTTATTTGACCTGGTCAAAAGACAACTTCTATATATAAGGAGCCCTTCACATTGGGACCTATAATTCTCATCTTCTATCTATGTTCTTGGTTGTTCCTTCTTGCTACTAGTTTTGTTTAAGGGCACCAATACAATTTTTCTTGTAACAAATACTTGCAAAGATATCCAAACACAATATATATATATATATATTGGTTAGTCGGTGATCATATTCCGTATAGATAACACGATAACAAGAACTCTAATAAAAACAACCCTCCTGGTGAATTCGAGAGCATTGAAATCTCCCCCTTTATGGTTCATAAACAACCGTGCTCTCTCAACCCTCTCAATGCATTTATATTTATCAAAATTCCCTCTCCCTTATAAACCACTCTCACTAAGGAATTATCATACCCTTCTAGAATATTTAAGAGATTTAAAGGTCTTACATTCTGATAGGTAGTAGGTACTATGTGTCTCTTTCATTTCATCAATGAAAACTTTTGTTTCCAATATTTGCAATTATTACTCGGCTTATTCAACGCAACTACTCGAGCCTTATGTTCGAGGATAATCTCTTAAGGAACAATCTGGCAGTTTCTTCTATCTTCTGATTCTCTAGCGTCATTGTTATGGGCCATGGCAGGCTACGTTTACACTCATCTCTGTATAGTTGGTGTTGGACATGTATTTATTCTTGGTTTTGCCCACTGGTTTTTCTTGGCCTATTTAGTTGACATCTTATTCCCTTTCTCTTCTTTTCCATTCTCTTCCTTTTTCTATCTTTTTTATCAACTTTCAAATATGAATGAAATAGTTTGTTAAAAAAAAAGAAAAGAAAATTTCTGTTTCCTATTAAAAAACTTCTGTAAATAAGGCCTGTTGTATTTTCAACACTTAGTTTTTTGAACGGAATAGAGTTCCTTTTGTTGTTCTTTTGTCTAGATGCTTGGTTGAATTAAACTTATTCATGTATTTGTAGATTGGGTTCTTTGAAACCATCATGGCCCATGGCCTAATGGTCAAATGAATGCCTTGTAAATATAACGTGCTTGGAGGTTATGAGCCCAATTCATAGTGGCCTCCTACCTAAGTATAGTCGAGGTGTATGTAAGTTGAGTCCAGATACTCTCAAATAAAAGAATCTGTTGTTTGAATATTATTTTGTAATATGTTGTTGTAGCCTGTAGGAGCTAGGACGTTAAGCAAAAGTTCATAAGTTCTGACATTCAAACACTGATTTGGCTTTAATTTTTCACTAAATGGACCACCAAGGAATCTTTTTGTAATTTGTTCGTATATAATGCCTTCAAATACTTTTGATTTATAAATCAACAGACAAATCATTTGTTTTTTTAGTTACCACAATGTGTTTGGTAATTTTCCTTCAATGTCAATCCCACAATGTGTTTGGTTACCAAGAAAACAATCCTTTTCATTCCAGTTTATGGATGCCATCCCCATTTCTTTTGATTTATAGTTCTAATCTGTAACATTCTAGAAAAAAAATAATGCGTTCAAATACTACACTACTTAGGAGTTTTGTTTTTTTTTTCTTGTATATTGCAGGTATTCCATCTATTCAATTTAGGTCTAGAATTTTCCTTCTAATAGTTTGCTTCTTTTTTCCCAGTAGTCTAGTTGTACATTTTTTTGTTTTTCCTGTGTTCTTGTTCTGTTAGTGAGAATTTAGCATTTTTATTTTTATGAGTTGGAAGTTCTTATTTATGACAGTTGTGTCCAATATGTTGATAAGTTTATTAATAGTATTCCTCATCCAGAGATTATCACCCAGAGAATGTATTTACGTCAATGGAGACAATAATGAGCCTTGTTTTTGAAGAAAGTGAAGATATATCTGTAGAGCTCCTTTCTCCTATCTTAGAAAGTGTGAAGAAGGACAATGAAGTAATGTGCTTTGAATTTTTTTCTTTCCCTTATTCAAAATAAATATTTTCACCTTTTAACTTTATGTTGATTCTTATGATATTATTTCAGGAAATTCTACCCATTTCTCGGAAGTTAGGAGAGAGAGTTCTTGAAATCTGTTCTACTAAGCTCAAACCTTATTTGGTTCAAGCTGTGAAAACCTTGGGGATTTCTTTTGTTGATTATAGTGATGTTGTTGCTTCTGTATGCAAAGATCATTCTGGGTCTCTTGAGCAAAGTAATCTCCACGAGGCTGGTGAAAATATGGTATGTTCTTTTTTAAGGTTGGGTTGTCATTCAAGTCTTTCTGTTAAAATCCATCTCATTTGCCCACTCCCTAACGTTGAGTATTGTACAATCAAGATTTTACAATCTTGTGCATGTGATTAGAGCCTCATTAAATCTGCCATGTATACAATGATTGATTCCCATGTTCCAAATTTGTGATGCATGATTTATGATATTGAATTTGCCCTTAGCTTCCGTATTACAGAAGTTGGGTCTTTTCACCTCGACATTGTGGGAGTTGAAATAATATTTAACTCCCTGGGGGTCATGGCATACAAGATAAATTTTGACCGACAGAAGTGATATGTGCTGCTGACATTTTTTCTTGAATGTGAATTTTATGTAATGGTTTTTGCATTTTCTGTTGAAACTTTGTGCAGGTTGCTGAAAGCAGGTCAGTCAGAACGTCTGGGGAAGAGGTAAATGATTCTTAATGCATGCCATATCCTTTTTTTCCTAATTTTGTTGTATGGAGTATTTCTTCCTTTCTTTAATGGCAGCCCTTTATAATCTTATTCCAGTAATTTATGCTACTGATACTGAGTGAAAATGATGTGATGTCTCAGGATGAAGAGAAACCCACAGAAGTGGCCACACCTGAAAGAGTTGATACAGCCATCGAGAAACATCGTGACTCGGTTAAGAGTAATGGAATAGCACAGGAGGGTGAAGATGGTTCCATCTCTAATTTGGAGAACAAGAAAGAAGAACAAGGTGGCCAGGAGTGCAACGAGGTGAAATCACCCAAAAGCTCTGAACCTGCTAATTTGGTCTCTGAGAAGGCTAGCAACGTGAAGGAAAGATCTGAAAAGACCTCTAGGAAAAGAGGTAGAAAAGCTAATCAATCCTTGAAATCTACTAAAGTTCCTTGCGTTGATGCCCAGAAGGGATCTGAGAGTCAGCCTGAAGATGAAGGCCATAGTGAACATGCTGGTTCTCCTTGTGGTGACCGGTCTGCTGAAAATTTGCTTTCAAAAAATGAGGTAGATGCCAAGCCTTCTTCACCCAAGGCCATGGAGATAGACTCTACAAATGCTGCTTCGCCTTCACTTAGTGGAAGCATTCTTGATCAGTGTGAGAAGAAGTCTGGACAGGCAAAAAAGAAAGGCAACTCAGGTAAAGAGGTGGCATCATCTGTAGAAGTTTTGAAAAAATCATCTGATGAAATGGACACAGTTGAAAAAGTTGATTCACATGCTGAAGATGAGACTCTTGCTGGGGTTTCTGATGATACCAAAACTGTATCTGAAGATGCAGCAGAGAGGAGAAGTGACACTGACAGTGATTCTGAGGCTAAGACATTGAAGCAGTCTGATAGGAAAGGTGATGGAGCCAGTAAGAGTGGTGGTAGATCCTTAAAACAATCTGAGGCTAAGAGAAAGAAGGGTTCAGGGAAATCTATTTCTGGAAAAACCGTTAAAAAGTCATCAGGCGATGTTGATAAAAAGGTGATTAGAGTACTGTTAAAACTATGTTTGACTTAGTGATAAAATCTTATCCCCATTGATATTAATGTAGTTATTCTTCTAGGAAATAACACCTGTGCTGAAACCCATCTCAAAAGCCACCAAAGATGAGAAGATCTTGTGCAAGACTACAACACCAGCTTCCAAGAGGAAACGAACTCCTATCAAAGAAAAAGTATGTTATGAGTTTTTTAGTTTCATGTCATTATTGATCAAGAGTTTCCACCTGCTTAAAGAAATAAATTAACACAGTAATGTTGCAATGATTACATTTTGGTGAGCGCGTGGATATTAAAGTTTGTTCTCTTAAAATAATTTGTTGGAAGTCTGGCTTGTGCTCTCAAAAAGTGATTATTGCATCAAGTTGTTCTTCGTGTCTGCTTTTATTGCCATCAATGCAATGCAGTTAGTGTATTCAATTTGAATTCAATTGGTGTATGTTTAAATTCATTAAGTATACAAGAATCACTGATTTCTTTGTTTTTTTCTGATTAGATGTCAGGACAATAGTTCGTTGGTTTTTACTTTGTCTGTTTGTGCATTTGTGAAGCATTTTTTGAGAAAATGAAAACCATTGCTTGCTTCTTGTAGACATATTATCGAAACTGTCCAAATTTCTTTGTTTTGAACTTATGAAACTTAAATGATATGTAACCAAATAACCAGAAAGATCCTTAAACGTGAAGAAATAATAGATATTGAACTTGGTGATTTGCTATACTGCAATACCATTCCTGGTTTTGAATACTGCTGCCTCATTTTTTTTATACGATCTTGTTGATTGATCCAATGCGCTGTTCTTTGCTGTGTTGATAACTTAAATCTCATTTTTATATACTGTTAATTTTCAGGAGTCTGAGACCAAGGAATATGATGAAACTTTGGTTGGTTCGAAGATAAAAGTGTGGTGGCCAAAAGATCGCATGTAAGTATCCAATGGTTTGTACGTAAATTCTTTTAGGTTTTTTGATGTATGGTTGGCAACATAGTGTAATAAACTTTTGTGACTCACACATGCCTGCTTCATGAAGAAGTATACTTTTCTAACTTTTTTGCACATTGGTACCTCGATTAATTTGTGTCTCATGTAAAGTTAGAACCTCGCAGATTGAGGATTTAAAAAGATAAAGCCCTTGGGAAGAGACTTTGTTTTGGAGTTGTGTTTTGGTGGTGAAATATTCCTCATCATCGACAATCAGAGACGTAAAGACCGACCCCCTGGTTTGGAAAGAGGGGTTGAAGGTTTAGTGGAGAGGGAGATTTTTTTACGTCTCATTATCAGAGGGAGGATTTGTTTATCTTAATTGTATTATTTTCATGTTTGAGCTTATTTTGGGTTTTAATATTAATAGGCGAGAGCAGTCCTTGGCCTTAGTTACGAGTTCTCTAACCTGAACTCATCAGCTTCTTTTGCTGGTTGAGGTGGTAGATACTCTTCCTTCATCCAATGTTGGGCTTCCTTTGGGTTCCACCCTTACGCGTGTTTTCTTCTTGGATTTTTGAGAAAAGGGAGGCTGACTCTTATTTTCAATTGGTCTTATTGGGATTCCTACATTTTCATGTTAGTAAGATCCTCGAAAAAATTATGAGCGACTTTTTGTGGTGGTTGATGAGAAGGGGGATCTCATCAAGTTAGGTTTGACAATATGTGATGCCTGGTCCATCAGAGAGGGTTGGGTATAGTATAGGTAATTCAGGACGCTGTGTTTGCTGAAATGAACCAAATTCTCTGTGGCATGAGGTCATTGTGAGCTGGCATGAGGTCATTATGAGCTGGCATAAGGTCATTATGAGCTAGTACGATCTCCGTATGAATAGGCCTCAGGTTTGCATCAATAGATGCATCTAGAAATTCTTTGTTAGCTAAGGCTGCAAACTTTTATTCCTTTTCTAAACACGAGGAGTGTCGAGTTGGATGGCTCAATTACCTATCCTTGGGAAGATAATTGGGTGTGTCATAGGCTCATGTCTGGAGTTCCCTTGGCTTTACCTATTATTTTCTTTGAGGATGCAATCATTCTCTTTGGTTGTCATTTTTTTGGGTTCTCTTTTTGTTCAACTTTGTTATGCAGTCATTTTGGGCATTTAGTTGGGGAGGAATAACAGGATGGATCTTCATGGAGATTATGAGGTCTTGGGAAAAGGTTTGGTCATTATCTGGGTCCGATGCCTCTCACTCAGAGAATGGGTCCCAAATTTTTGTAATTATTTGCTGGGTTTAGTCTGGTTCGATTGGAGTCCTTCCCTTGCTTTGTTTGGCTTTGAGGGTGGTTTTTTGTTTTGCTGTGCTGGTTGACTTGGTTTTTCCCCATTTTTATCTTGATGCTAGTTGGTCTCTCAGTCCATGAAAAGTCAATTCATAACCCTTTTTTTTGTATTTCATCTGTTTTCTGAGGTAGTCTCTAGGTATTCTACAATTAAACTCCATGGGGGTAGCAAGAGCAGTAGCTCAGTGGTATAAATGACATTTGTGTACTCTTATGATCAAGAGGTCATGAGTTTGAATTCCCCTCGCTCAGTTTTACTGTAGTTGAACAAAAAAAAGTGTAACTCCATGGTTTATCTTAAGAAAATTACCCAAACACATGCCTTTTGAGCTTGGCAACTAACAAAAAGGAAGTTTTGTCATTCTCCTTACTGTATGTTCTTATGTTGCGAGTTCCTTTTAGTTAGAAGGATTTATCTATTCGTTGGTCAACTGAATGATGAATTATTTACTTAATTATGATTACATTTTTTTTAATTAGTTCGATATTGTTATGATTGGAGAAAGGCAGCTCTCCTACTCTATATGATTATATCTTGTTGTTTGCTTGGTGCTGTTAATACTTTCATTTGTTCATAATAAAACAAGTATGATGGCCTTTTAATTTCTAGTTATTTGTCGTGCGACATCTTCTATTGGCTGCAGGTTTTATTCCGGTGTTGTTGATTCTTTTGATCCTGAAAAAAAAAAGCACAAGGTAATGTTTCATTTATGGAATCTTAGGTTTTGTTTGTTTACTTGTTTTTTATTATCACATGCATGCCTTTTATTGCAACTGTATCTGTGTTTTATGTTAGGTACACTAGTGCATATACACATACGCATAGGCATACACGTATACATGTACATCTATATATATGTACATCCCTATGTATAAACATAGTAGGTTTCTGGTAATTTACAAGGGTCATTCTATGCAGGTTTTGTACACGGATGGAGATGAAGAAATACTAAATCTTAAAAAGGAGAAATGGGAATATATCGATGATGACTCTGGATCTGAACAGGTAGGTGGCTGTGCGAGTTTGTATTTTTCGTTTCATCTATGATTCTCTAATGGCTAACCTTGAATATTTTTATCATGTGGTAACAGGAGCAGACTACAGATTTAGGGAGATCAGAATCTGCAGCAGAGACGTATGTACTACTAACCGTTCATATTGCCGATTTCAGTTTATTATCAGTGAATTACATTTCATCAACATAAAAGGGAGTTGCGAAAATTAATTTAACTTACTCGTTTAGTTTTCAATATTAATTCCATTTCCCAAATATGGTATGTTTGTGATTTTCCTTTGTAATGGTCTTTACGTTGAGTAGTTTACTAGGTTTAGTTGAAGGGTATTTGCTTGTCTCTTACCAGTCATGGACTTAGTGTAAAACAAGAATTAGATTCTCTAGGCCCTATTTTCATCTTTAAATCAACTTTTCCCCTTCCATGGGCCCCATGCCTAGTAGTTGGAAAGGTTGTAGTATACCAGTTGAGAGGTATATCCTTTTATTAGCCTGCTTGGCTTCGAATGTGAAGTAGTTTGTTTCATCTGAAATTAACCTAGAATATGTTAACGATCTTTTATTGTTTAGATTTTACTGCACTAAGAATGTCTGTATTTTTTCACTCAGATCAATATGATGTGTGACGTGTAGTGATGTGCCTGAGATATAATAGATGTTTCATTTTTATCCTTTTCTGATAATATATTAGATTTATATTGTGATATATCTAATTATCAATTGAACACTTGGTATGGCGCTTCATTATAGGTAGTTATGAATACATTGTGAAACTCGGAATTTCCACACTTCTGAGAAGCTGTGTTGTCTGTTGGACCAATGCAACTGATTTTAGTGAATTGTGAATATATCAATCATGATTATGCAGGAATTCTCTCCTGGACATCTATGGATACGTGCATTTGATATTGTATATGTTGATTCTTTTGGTTTTTATTACAGACCTCAAAAAAAGAAGGCAAAAGTAAATGCTAACGAGCCTGCTAAGAGAGGAAAGATGGATGGTTCACCCAAAAAGTTAGTTCTATTTCACCACTGTTCACTCTTTCAATAACGGTTCCTGATGTTTAATCGTCAAACTCAATTCTAGGGGTGGAGTAACTTCTTCCAGCAAATCCAAGGGTGCGGCTACAAAAACTGATCGTAGTGGCAACAAAGTTGAAGGGAAGTTGAAAGAGAATACCCCCAAGATTGGAAGACCTGCAATTGTTACAGGTAGCAAATCCAAGGGTCAAGCCACGCCTAAAACTGGTAGCAAGGCTGGCAGTGCAGGTCCGAAAGTTGGTGGCAAGTCAAGGAATGATGATGCCGAAGCTGGTAAATCAAAGGATGATGAGACACCTACAACTAAAACTGGTAGTAAGGCTGGCAACGCAGGTCCGAAAGTTGGTGGCAAGTCAAGGAATGATGATGCCGAATCGGGTAAATCAAAGGATGATGAGACACCTACAACTAAAACTGGTAGTAAGGCTGGCAACACAGGTCCGAAAGTTGGTGGCAAGTCAAGGAACGATGATGCCGAATCTCACAAGATAGGTAAATCAAAGAATGATGAGACATCTACACCAGCTGCTGCTTCTTCGAAGTCCAAGCAGCAGGACAAGTCAAAGAATGATGAGACATCTACACCTGCTGCTTCTGCAAAATCGAAGCAGGACAAATCAAAGGATGATGATACATCATCTACACCTGCTGCTTCTGCTGCGAAGTCGAAGCAGGACACATCTAAGATGGGGAAGTCCAAACAAGAAACCCCAAAGCCTCCTGCGATTTCGAAGGGCAAAGCTTCCAAAACAGGTGATAAATCTAATAATCCCAATCTCTCCCCCAAGGTCAAGTTCACATCTTCAAAATCAAAAGAAGGCGGGGATTTGAAGAATTCGTCCGCGTCTGGAAAAGCAATGGAGAATTCAAAGGGTAAGTCGCTAAACTCATCCAACGATCAGGGCAGTGAATCCAAGCCAGGAAAGAAAAGAAGAAGAGAGTCAAAAGGTTGATCACCACCACGTTTAATCCAGAAAAGCTTGGAGTTGTCTATTCTCCCCTCGGTTGGTTTGCATTACATATTTGCAAATTCTGCAATGAGTTTCTTTTTCTTTTTCTTTTTTTTTTTTGTGGCAAACTTGCTATGAATGTGATCTCTATTTTCCAGATTGTCGTATATTCTTATTAGATAGGTAGGTTAGCAGCAATTATAGGAGTATGCTAGTTCCCTTTGTAGTTGTTTGCCGCAAATTTCATGTCATCTGTGGGAAGTAATAGTATATGATCCTTAAGATAGCTATGTACTTCTTGCCTTTTCTGAAAACAAAGATTGCCCTGGTCATTAAAAAGCAAGGCCACAGACTCTGAACCAATGGCCTTTTAGGCCTTCTTATCTGGTTATTTTTTACTGTAATTTTTCTCTAACATCTATCAGTAGTTAATTAAGCCTTGAAGTTTATAGCTCGCTAATTTAGAAATTAATCTTGTAATTACATTGGTAATTAAGCTTTCTTGGAGATTCATGAGTATATGTATGGTTTTGGTTGCATAATCTTATGGAGCATTTAGCTCGTAAGTATGGGTCTGTTTAGCTTATCAAACTCTTTTTAGATTATGGCTTTGTTAACTTTAGAGTCAATCACAAAACTGAAATTATTAGGCCTTAAATAGGTTTTAATTTTTGCTAAACAGCCCGAGTTCTCCTTTGATGTTTACTTCAATTCTAATCTGATCTTGAAATTATGACCTACATATATTCATGGCTGGAATTATTTATTATTATTTTTCTTGAAAAATTCAATATATTCATCTAAATGAAGACGCTCTCGAACATTGCATAGGAGATTCTCCCACCTAAAAAACAATCACTTGTCAGGTCTGAAATACAATCATAGAAAGAGTCTCTCTAGGAGGATAGAGTATAGCAAGCACATTTGTTGATTGCAAGCTCCATCACAACCGAATTACTTCTTATTATAATTTTAATAATTAAGCATTAACTTATATTGTCATTCTTATTAGATGGAGAGGATTCCAACATGTCATGACTCGCTTGGCAATGCTTCGGCTGCCCATTTAGCCATATCATAGGTTGAATAGCAGTGGATAATGTTTGATTGTCACAGTCATTAGAGGTGTTCGATTGTAGAATTAGATTCGTTATTTTTCTTTCAGAGTTTTATTTAATTTCTTGTTATATTGATTGGCTTAGAATGAGATACTTGGTGGTAGTTGTATCAGAATATGATTGAGTAAGTTCGTTTAATCATTGTTGTAAGAGACTTTGATGTTTGAAGTGTTTATTATTTTGGTTTGAACCGAGACGAGAGATGATTGGTGACTAAGCTACTATTGTCGAACTATACTTGGACAATTTAAGTGATGTAATGATTGGAAATGATGCTAAAACTAATATGTTGTAGTTTAATCTTAAACTTCAGTATTTTTTATCTTTTGATAAATACTCATATTTTTTCTTTTGCAGATTGTCAATCCCTAGAGATGATAAATATATATCCCTATTGTTGCTTTTACAGATTTGCTTATTCATGTTATCAATATACGAACTTACTTGTTCATGCAATCCTTGTAAATATTTTGTAGATGTCAACGAAACATGTGAGAGATATCAAATCCGTGACGTGGTGTTAAACTAGATTACCACCAAACAATGAAATCAATGTGTCACTAACCCTTTCGGTTCAAAACGCTCTTAAACAATAAGTGTTGTAATAATTTATAGGTGGTTCTACAAATCTTATAATTTGATATTATTATTTTCTATATATAAAAAGTAGATCTAACTTGCCGTCACTCTCTGGTCTTAAATTTTGTATTTATTTTCATGTATAAAAAATTACCTCTCAGAATAATTTAATTCTAACTTCTCAATATAAGTTTTCTTGATTCATACTTATAGGTATATGTTTAAGAAAAAAAAACACAAACTTAAATCTTCACGGTATATTTATTTATTTTGTATACATTGTTAATAAAAAAACACATTATGTCACGTCAGTATTTAAGATGATTCGAGTTTTCTACTCTTAAATAATGTTGAATTAATTTTTTTTTTTTTTGAAAAGATGAGCTATTTTGCCACCATATTAACAAGACAAATTTTAAAGTATTTAAATTTATAGTTACTAATATATTTTAATATTGTTTTATAAGAAAGTAGGTGACAATACTTATTAACATCAACGACTATATAATTTATTAATTTTTTAAAAAAGTAATTGTATCTATTAACTATTTTATAAATTTGATTAATTTGGTAAGTAAAAAAAAAAAAAAAAAAAAGTTGAATGTAGATGGGCAAAAAAAGAAAGGATAGAAAGATTCTATTGTTGAAAAATAAATAATTGCTCATTTCAAGGAAGCCTTGAGGTAAAACAGTAATGGCTGGTATAGCAGTGAGAGAGTGGTCCATACTCATTGAAGCCCTAAGCTTAGCTTAAAGCTTTTCCCAACAAAATTAAAACCTTTTTATTATTATTATTATTATTATTATTTAACAAATAATAAATGAACAAAAATAATTAAAAAAAGTTAATAAAATTTCATATGGAGTGGGTTAATTAAGAAAGTTGGTTAAATGGAACAGTCACGGCCCCTTTAATAGCGTGGTCTCATCTTCCCATGCAATCTCCTCTTTTTCTACTTTCTTCACATTATTTTATAATCCTGACATTACTCCCTTTTTTTAATTCCTCTTTTATTTTTATTTTTATTTTTTATAAAATTAGCTATTTAAGACATATTTCACTCAAAGAAAAAGGAAAGAATAAAAAATAAAAGAGAAATAAATTGAGAGTAAATTAATGATAGATCTGATAAAAAATGGTGCATTCATTTCCATTCATGTCAATATTTTAAAATTTTAATTAAATATTACCATATATTTTCACAATAGGACACGGATCATCACCAAATTTGATTAAAATAATTGAAGAAGGAAATTCGAACTTGTGATTTCATTGTTCTCAAGTTGCATTGATGCAGCTTGAGTTAATATTGTATTTGGCGATCATAATCATTATTTCGGTTTATAAATTAATTTTATTTCATCCTTCTTGCTTTAGAGTAGTTTATTTCTGGGTTACTGTTCATTAAAGTTAAAGCATGAGGTGTTTTAGGAGGGTTTGTTATGAGATTTTGTAAGAGTATTTCAACTGGTATCTACTAAATATTCATAAAAAAAATTACTTCCAAACGAGATTTTGATGGTACTTTTAAATACTCAAAATAAATTCTCATTCTAAATACTAATTTCAAATACTCTTAAAAACTATATTCAAACAAGCTTTTGACTTTCGTATTACTTATAAATACTCAAAACAAATTTTCATTATAAATACTAAATCTAAATACTCAAAAAAAAAACGTCCAAATAAATTTTTTTTGATTGCCACCATTATTTTTTAAAATTCGAAATAAATACTCATTCTAAATACTATTTTTAACTATTCTTAAAACATGTATCCAAACAAATTTTTGAATGCAATCATTATTTTAAAATACTAAAAAAAAAAGAAATCGTAATTCTAAATACTTTTAAAAACTCAATCCAAACATCCGTTAAATTTATTTTCTTAAATATTTTATATTCAAAGTTTGGGATATCAAATTGTTAGATAGGGCGGAGCTTATGTATAAATGAATAGACTTTATTTATGTATATATTTTTTTACAATATGCTTTATAAACCTAGATGTGCATTGGAACGGTTTGGTTGCCGTGGTCACCAAATATGTCCAATGTAACAGTATTAAATACTTTACAGTAATTCCATCATGAATGAAATATAAAAAATAATTGTAAATTATATCAAAGTAAAAATAAACTTTAAAAAAATTAATAGTGGTCCCAGGTGCTCAACTTTCTTAGCAATTAGTATACTGACTCCCATACTGATGCTGTAAAGTTGATCTATTTTATGACGATAAAGTTAATATTATTATTTTTAATTAATAACACTTTAATCAATTTTCAAATATGTAACGTCCTATAAATTATTGTGTATTGTGTAGTGTATGAATAACTCTAATATTACAATGTTTGGTGTTATGAATTGAATTATTAAAATGAATTGAATTATGTTCTAATGGAAATTTAACACCATGGTGTGATTTATTGTTTATTATTATTTTTAATTATCTTTTTATTTTCCAGCCAAACATGGCTTAATTAATCTCTAGGTTGCCAAACGTGGGCATAGTAAGTGCGCGAAGTACCCGATTCTCCCTCTTATTTTATAATTCCATTTTTCTATTGTTTGCGTGTTTGGGCGATCTCGATCCGCTGTGTCCTTCTCCCGCAATAAAAACAAACCGCGAGTGGAGTTTTTTGATTTAAATGATAAGATTTCTGTGTGGATCGGATCGATCCTTTTTGTTTTGTTTTGTTTTGTTTTGTTTTGTTCTTCTGTTCGCTAATTCGTTTATCTCGATTCGCCTATTCGAATCGATCACCGTCTTCTTCCTTGTTCATGAATTCCTTTTTTTCTCCTTTGTTCACTGTTCGGATTTGTCTTTCAGAAATTTTTGATTACGTGTTGTCGGCACTGTTTCCGACGTCCTGCATGGAGGAGAGAGAATCGAGTTTCCTTTTTTGGACCGCTTTATTTATTTCGTACACAACCTAAAAGCCCTAATTCATTTCCACTACCGTCATGTTCAACGATTGCTCTGTTGATCGTTTCGATTTTGAACGGCATGTTTGTTTTTTTGTTTTGTGTTTGTGTGCGCGATACTCTGGATCTTGCGATATTTCTTTATTTTTTATTTTTTATTTGTTAACTTAGTTACAGATATGAAAGCTGAGATTCTTCAATCGAAAATGATTTGTGTATCGTTGTTGATGGCGTTTTTTTCCGTCTCCGATTCGTTGTCGCTGAGACTGGAATTTGACAGAAGAGAGTGAGCACCCAGAGGCAGTTAGTATAAAAGTGTATGCTAATGCTTTTGCGTGCTCACTTCTCTCTCTGTCAGATTTTGAACGATGGATCGAGTTTCGCAATTCTTCGCCATCGGATTTCCGTTTTCGTTTTCATATTTTTTAGCGAAAATGCTATTGAAGATGTTACTTTCATTTGCTGAATCTCGGATTTATGCACTTCTTCGAGCGTGGCTTTTCATAATGCTCAATGGCCGGATCGCCACGATCATGAAATTGACCATACAACGGGACCTCTCTCAAGCTAGGGGTAGGCTGGTCCTCTTTCTATTGGTATCTCTCTTTTCTTTCGCTCGATCTTGAAATTTGTCATAATTTATTATCATTTGATGCAGTAATTTATTATTATGCGCATGCTTTGATTTATATTCTTGATGTTGGAGTCTATTTTTCTCTTCCTGCATTGGTGACAAAATCCTAATAGTTAATTTCATTTGTTATTAGTATAACTTTGAATCCGAATCTCGGTTCCTTTTGCTGTGTCATGTTTTGTTAATTTACTATTTCTAAAAATGCCTGTTCGTTTATGCAACTAATTGTAGTGTGGCGTACTAGTTTTCAGTTCAATTTTAGATCTCTTCATGCGTTTTAGCAAATCGATCTGCTTAGAGCGCCTTTGTGATCTGATTAGTTTTTCTACCTGATTCACTGTTGTTTTTTTTTGTTTTTTTTAGTTTTACAATAATGGGTGTCGAACCTGGTCATTAGATCTATACTAATGGCTATTGTTGTTGCAGCCTAGTTGATTCACTGGAATTTTTTAGGGTTGAAATTTAAAAATTAAGGAGCAACGCGTTCAGATCTAATTGTTCTTGTTACCCTTTTAAAAAAAAATAAAAACTAGAATGTGTTTAATTGAGTAGCTGTGTTTGTGTGGCCGATGTCATAAACTTTTTGTGCAATAATGTTCATTTTCTCATTTCAGTAATAATTGAAAATGGGACCTTGGAGATAATATATACTACTTAAGGGAGATATAATCTAACGTGTAATGTGTTCTTACTCTTAAACAACCCAGTCTTCAGGACTTTTACATTTGCATAATGTAATTGTTTTTTGTTTGTTTAATACAACAATATTTGAGGAAGGAACGTTTAAACTTGTCAGTCTCTATTGAAGCTTAGATTGTTAAAAAATAGGATATTGGATAAAAATAAATGCCATTGTTTTTAGATAATTTCTTCCAAGATCTTTTTCGTCGCCTCCTTAGGTAATGTTTTTTTTCTTACAAACCCTACAAAATTTAGTTTTCATTTTGAAAGAAAAAAATATAATTTTTCGAGAATGTTATTAAGTTATTTTTTGCTTGCTAGTTTGTTGAGTGAACAGATGAAACTTTAGTGCTTTGGTTGTTTTACATGTTGAGGATTAGTCATATGTTCTTCGTTATTATTAGGCGAGATCTGTCCGCGGTTGAATATCATTCTGTGTTCTTGTTTTTCTTATATTTTAGATGCATTTTATTTTTGTCATTGCATGTAAAAAGTAGAAGATCCTAATTATTCTATATATAGAGTGTAGATGTCGGTTCTTCGAGGATTGTATAGTGCTTGGTAAAACTAAAATTTTTACTAGTTTTTGTTTATGGCCATAGTAGATGTACAAGAATTTAACAGTGTTCAATTCTCGTTATTCTTAATTAACTTTGATGCGTGGTCTTCTTGCCGAGTTCAGCAGTTTTTAAACAAGCCCTTTTTTGATAACTGAAAGCCCCTTCCAAGTGATCCAAAGCATCTCTAAATAATTAAAAGGTTGAGTTACTATATATATATATATATGTATGTATATATATATATATGTATGTATATATATATATGTATGTATATATGAGGTGTAATACCTTTCTAATTTGCCATTTCAGTGCAATGTGGAAAGAGCCTTTGGCTTTCATCATGGTGGTGGGCGGTCTTGTACCAGTTCGGAAGGTTCGTGTTATTTGTTTATTCTAATGGAAGTACTAATTAATGAGGGTCTCGATGATCTTCATATGTTCTCAGCTGCTTACTGTTCAATTTCAGTGTGAATTATATAATAGTGAGTGATGCTTTATATCATTTTTTTCACTGTTAGGCGACCATCTTAAGTTGGAATGTGCTTCAAGAATGCTTGCACCATGGTGATGCGACCACTCAGAGAAAATAGATAAGTTGATCAGTTGGTTAGTTTCTTTTGAACTAAATTTTCAATCATAGTATCCCTAAAACCATATGCTCTTTGGATTGAAACCCTAAAGGTTTATGTCGAGATAGGCTAACAACGCCACATGCTAGTCCATTTCTGCATGCCATGTGTGTTACAAAAACGTCAATCAACTGAGAGCAGTAGTGGTAATTGTAATAATTCTTAATAAACAAACTAAACTTAAAAAATAACCATGAAACAAATAAATTAATTAAGTAAAAGACAAAAAAACGACTTCTTTGTATTGATTAGTGAAAGATGTCGTCAACCACCGAATCTTTGATGTTAGGTTACAAACGAAACCTTGTCCAAAACAACATTGAACAGAAAATAGCAATATAAAAAAAGAATCGTGGTCTCTATGGTTTACAGAAAAAAAGTTAAAAAATTTAGACTATAGTCCTTATAATTTAGAGAAATTTACAATTTAGTCTCTATGGTTTAAAAAATTAGAATTTGATCCTTAATGTTTTGATCAAATCTAAAAAATATTTCATGTTCAAAATAATGTATATTGTTCATAATTGAAAAATATTCCATGTTCAAAATATCGTATGTTGTTCATAATTGTACGTAGAAGTTAGTTATTCTTAAAATGCATCATTCATATATCTGGGTAAGTTGTTTATTATTTATGAATAACATTGACTATTTTTTAGATTTTATCTTCTATTTTTTTAAATCATATGTACAAAATTTTACATATGGAGTAAATTTTATTGTTTTTTTCAAATGATAGGAACTAAAATCATGTTTAATGATTAAATTAAGAAGTTGTTTTGGTAAAATGAATAAGATATATATATATATATATATATATATATATTTAAAACTTTGGATTGGTTTTTTATTTTTAAAATAATAAAAAAAGATATAACAAAAAAAAAAGGGTAGAAATAGTATTTATCAGTTTAGTATAATCTTTTTTAACCCTCATTTGTATGATCTCAAACCAAACGTCCTTAATTATAAGATACTTACTTTACTTTTCTAAGATTTGTTAAGGTCTAAATATTTTAGGTTTTAGATAATTTTTTGGTGAGAATAATCAAGAATGATATATTAAAAAAGAAGAGCCAATTAATTGGTTTGGTTGGTTTTCCATTCATGAAACATTTTCACATTATATCACCCTTTTAGTTATCCAGAAAATTTGGGAGGAATGAAAATTCCTTAAAAGGATGGTTAGAATTTAATTCCATGAGGGAAAAGTATAATATGGATTAAATTCAAGCTTTCCAAAAATAAAACATTGAAATTTGAATGCCCCGTTCAAGGAAATTTTCTCTATAGCTTGTGAGCTGAGTCAACATTATATTTAATATTGTTCTAATAATTAAGTTTTTTTTTTTTTTTTTTTTGAAAAGAACTTGTAGGAATTTCAACAACATATTGTTGTTCAATTTTGTAAAAAAAAAAAAAAAATGACGATGTTTGCTTAGTTCTTTAGGCTGATGTCACCATCTCACCCTCATGTTTACATGACTTTTTTTTGTCTTTCTTTTTCCGAGTCTTTGTTTTCATTTTCTTTTATGGAGTTTTTTCCTGGGGGGGGGGTCATAAAAAATAATTCTCTCATTATTGTCTTTGAATTCACATTTTTATTTTCTTCATTGTTATTTTTTATTCTAACAACTTTTTTGTTCTTTAATAACTATTTATTATTTTTATAATTATATTTTGTTAGCCTCAAACACAAATAATTTCTCATATTTTCACTTTTCTTCAAACATTCTCTTAATTGTAAATGAGTAGATTTTAAAGTTTTTTTTTTGGTTAATCTTTTCACTTTTGTATGTATGTCCCATGCATTTTAAATGTACCATTTAACATTTGTATCATTCATTAATAATTGGCATCTTTGGTGTGACAGAAAGAGAATTGAACTCTCATCTGTTCTCGTTGTTTGGCAAACATTATATCGAATCATTAATTTTCTCTTACTTTTCATCATTTATTTATTTTTTTTTTTCCTTTCCATTGTGTGGTAGTCCAAAATGCCCTAAAAATGATTATTTTGGTCTACATAATCTTCGTGAAATAATACTTGTCGTAACTTTGTTAGTTAATTTAATAGAGATTTCTTTGTTTATAGAATTGTATTCATACACTTTCAAGTATGAAATCAGACTAGCCTGTTTCTAAAAATACATGGACACTTCAAAATTATTGAGTCAAAAGTAAAATCAAAGAAAAAAAAAACAAGTATTTATAAAAAAATTGAAATTTAATGTACCATTTTTTTTTTTAGTGCAATTTTCAATCTATCTAAGTGTTTTTCAAATCATTATCAAGTAGATGTTGATGCATCAATAATGTCAGTTGAGTTATGTTCGTTTTGCTTAATCTTTTTTTAATACAAGAATAATTGATGATAAGAGATTTGAACTCCACACACATATATTAATTTGGCATTTACTCTTTGTTGATTTCATGCACCATTAGATCTTACATTCTTGTTGCTATCAATGATTTTATAAATTAAACTAAACTTAACTAAACTTCGATCACTAACTAAAGAGAACATAGCTTAGTTGACACTAGTGATGTGCTAGCATTTACACAATTAAGTGGTTTGAGCTTCCTTTATATCATCATGTAGAGTTTGTATTCTCTCTCCCCAATTTATACTCAAAATAATAATAATAGAAAAATTGCATCAATTCTTCCAATTATCTCTTACTTTTTCTCTCCTCTAGAACTCTATTATGGTATCTAGAGCCATTAACAGTGTCTACATAATTTCTTATTCTCAAGACATCCATCTCCCAATCCTCCAAATTCTTCCGCAACTTTTCTAAATTAATTTTCCCTTTTCCAAAATTACATTTCACAAAAATTCATCTATGTTTCTAAAAAATGGCTTAATCCCTTCATCTTCTACTCTCTCTTCTGTATTCTAGCCCTCTAGAAAATCCTTTCTCAAAATGTCTGATGTTCAAAAACTCACATCCATGGAACAAAACCATCTCTGGGAGTATGAAGTTCAGAAATCTATGAAAACAAAAATCGATAAGAAGTTCAATCGATAATTAATGAGAGTAATTAAACTACTTATATCAGCTTTGATATTATTTTAGAAAGTATAGACATCTGTCTCAACAAAACTACTGATTGACAATGAGAAGATTAATTTATACGTCTTAATTATATATATTAGGATATTTTCCCATGATCCTATTCATCTTCTTATATTTATATCTATTTTTACAACTCTCTTTCTCTCTGTATCTTTCTCTATTTATCCTCTCATTCTAAAATGTAAAACCTTTTCGTTTCATTCGCTAAAAAAAAAAACAACGAAACGCCTAACAAAATGCAAAAGGCAAAACAATCTTATCATTCTTTCTGTCTTTTCTTTCATTTAGAGAGAAAAAAAAAAACAAAACAACAAAACAACAAAACAAAACAAGTCCACGAAATGCTTGCTTACATAGATGCTAAAACATAGTATTTGTGTTAATATATGTTTGCTTAAATAATAAGAATATTTAAAATTAATATTTAAAATGGAGATTTATTTTGACTATTTAGAAGTAATGATTAGTCATGAATGTAGTTGAATACCTTGTTTGGAGGTAGGTTTTAAGAATATTTGAAATTAGTATTTAGAATTAAAATTTATTTTGAGTATTTATATATAATGATTACAGTCAAAACTTCATTTGAATATAGTTTTTAAAATTATATAAAATTAGTATTTAGAATGAGTATTTATTTTGAATATTTAAAAGTAAAGATTGCAATCAAAGTATCGTTTGAGATACTAGTCCAAATACTCATACCAGTTTTTTTTTTTTTTTTTGTTAATAATGAGAGTGTGAAATGAATAATTGATTAGATAAAAAGGACATTATTTATACATTATATCTATGTATTTAACTCGTCTACAATTTACAAATAACATGTTTTTTAGGTTTATTAAACCATAGAAACTAAATTCTATTTTTTCAAACTATAGAGTCTATATTTTTCTAAATCATAATAATTCGTTTGAATAATGTTTTAAAGAGTTATTATAAAATATTGTTTGTAATAGCTCCATAAAACACACTAAACAAACTTAGGACTAAAGTCTAGATTTTGAAATTATTAAACTTTTATTAAATTTTTTTCAATTTATAGAAGAATTTTTTTTTTTTAACCATGTGAACTTTTTTTTTTTTTTTTTTTGGCTGAGCTCAAAAAATAAACATCATCAAGGATGACATCAATAGATAATAAAAGGAAAAAAAGGTTTGTTTTGTATGACACGCTTCTTCTCTGCAGAAATTCGTGTATATAAACTGAGTGCGGTCTCTATTTGTTCAGACCAAGAAATTCGTTTCCTGTTTTCCAATTTCTCTACATTTGAAATTCTTTCCTTTTAGAATGAAACCCTCACCAACCATACTCGACCTCAATTTCAATCCTCCGCCGTTCACTGCCGACGACTCTCCGCCCAGTAACGATGATACTCCACTAAAACAACAGGTCGGTGTACGAATTAAGCCTCAGTTTTACTTTTCCCAAACCTATAAACTTAATTCTCTGTTCTTCATCTTGCAGGCTCCTGCCGTTCTTGCTGAAAAATTGAATCGGATCAGTTCCGAGAATCAGAATCTGAATCGGATGCTAGGCGTCGTCTTCGAAAACTACATTGTTCTGCGAAATCAGGTATACGATTTGATGATTAAATCGAGGAAGCGAAAGGCAAGGTGCGATAATTGCGATTTCTTCAATCGGAGCGGATCTGGCGCGGATGCTTTTAACGATCAGTATTGTGGCTGCTGTAGCGACGATGATTCGTGTCGCAAAATGACTAGAGAAAGCAGTAAGCCTAAGACTACGAGAGTCTTGGTTCCGACGCCGATTTCCGATTCGAGCCTGGTATGTATATGACATTTCGTTCCACGATTCGAATTCCGTGTTCGTGTTTCATGTTAAATGATTCTGTTAGATTACCGAAATCGAATCACTGGTTTTTTTTTCTTGATTTTGTTACATGAGTTGGTATCAAAATCTCTTGATTATGTTATTGAACTGTTGTACAGTTTTAGTTGATTCGCCAGAATTTGATGGTTATACAGTTTGTGCTGAATTATTACTTCGGGAAAAAGAGTATTCTAGCTAGCTATTGCAACCACAAGAGATTAATACTCATTTCTCTTATAATCACTCCAAATAATTCATCATTTCTCTTATAATCACTCCAAATAATTCATCATTTCTCAATTTTCTTCTACAATAATTCACTGCAATTCTTCCCTAAAAATTTTCTTCCAAACAAATGATTACCACAAGCTCAGTTGTTAATTACTAAAGTAAGTACAAGTGGAATTACTTATCCAAACACCCCCATAAAATTGTAGGTTGTGAAGGATGGATATCAATGGAGGAAATACGGTCAAAAGGTCACTAAAGACAATCTGTCCCCTAGAGCTTATTATAAATGCTCTTTTGCCCCAAGCTGCCCGGTGAAAAGGAAGGTAATTTACTCGAATTTTCCTTTGTCTATTTACAGCTTTCAATTTCTTTTTCTTCCCTCATTTAATTATTTTCAACTATATTGTTCAATATCTTATTCAACTATATTTAGACTTCTTTGATACAATTCAAATATTACTTAAGAATTGTAATCCACAAATTCTGTATTGAATTAAAAAAAAAAAAGATTGTTTTATCCATACCAATAAATTTGTGAACCGTTCATATTTTCTCAACAAAGATTTAAATCATGGATTGAAGGTTGTGTCTGAGAGTGTGCTGAGGTTCGATTATTTCCTCTCTCGAGTGTTTCTGAACTAAATTAACCATTCGTCTTTAACATTAATGATGGTTTTGGTGCCCTGTTTAAAAATCTCATATTGGAAAAGTCAAGAAGTCTTCATAGTTTGAATATTCCTCTCATAAGGGATTCGTTTAAAGATGAAACAACCCACTATCTAATATATACTACTCATAATTTGCTTACTCTTTTGTTTTACCTTGAATAGTACCTACTTTATGATTTTTTCTTTTCTTTTTTTTTTTAGTTAAAAAATAATTAGAGTGAGGTGAATTTGAATGGGACTACATATTGCTCTAGTTGACACTTATTGTTCAAAATCTTTTTCATTGTTTGTCCTGAGTATTAATCATAATTTATATCTATACTCTCTTACACATAAATAGAGCAATAACTGATCAAAGGAGTCATTTGTTTTATTTTCTATATACATAATTTAATTTCTTATCATTGAATTTAAGGCTTTGTTTTTCATGGGGAAACATTGTAGGTGCAAAGAAGTGCAGAAAACTCATCCTATTTAGTGGCAACTTACCAAGGAGAGCACAATCACATGAAACCAAGTTCTGGAATCGAATATCAATTGGTTCGATCAATTCCCTTGAGCACACAGCTTGATTCTTCTATATCATCTCCCTCGTGGTCGTCTGTCGATTTAACCAAATCCAACAAATCTATAGCCCCTGAACTTGAATTTAGACCGTTAGCTTCAATCCAACAAAACTTATTTCAAAAAATGGCTTCCGCTTTGACCAGCAACCCCGATTTCACCAGAGATCTTGTCACTGCCATTACTGGAAGCATGGTAGACAAAGGCTCGTTTATTCTTCCCTCTTTTAGAGATGGTTATTGTAATTTAGAGTGAGCGATAAGTAAAACTCTCCATGAATCTTCTCTCTTTTATTTTTGTTGGTTTGGGTGTGTTTGGCCGGGGAATGGGAGAAATGAGAATTACGGAAAGATTGAGAAGGGAAATCACTATTGGGAGAATAATATTTGTGTTTGGAATGAATGAAATAATTGGGGAGAGAATGATTAATAGTGTTTGGGCGAAAAGAATGATAATGAGAAAAATAAAATAATAGATAAAATGTAAGTGAAACTTAGTTATGGTGAGATTTAGAAATGGTTAGGGGATGAATAAAAAATGATTAACGAAAGATGCGATTCTTTTCATTATTAATGGTGTTCCAAACACACTCTTAAGAATTGTGTTTGGATATATACGGACGCGTTTTTGTTTGTATACCAATGTAATGATGTTAATAACTTATATTGTTGTGTATATGTAACATTATTTAGTGCATTAATTTTTTCTTTCAACCATTTAAAAAAATAATAATAATAAACAAATATTGAAACCACATGTTTATTAAAAAAGAGCTGGCTTCCTTTAGGAGCAAGTTTTTCTCCAAGGAAAATAAATAGCATAACAATTAAATTCGAAGGTCAATGATTAGCATTGAACATTTGTGTTCATAAGATCCAATTTCGCAGCTGACTGGCAGTTATGACCTAATGTCTGAACAGATAAATCTGAATCGTTTAATATTTAAATATAAATGACGAAATTAATAAAAGAGGGAGTCTTCGTCTTCGTAAATGCTTCATTTTTTTTTTTCCTGAAAAAAAATGTATAATGAAATTACCAAGAAATATTTAAAGGGTGATTGGATTTAGGAGAGATGTAGGTGGGAGGAAACGGGCGAGAACAATCTCATCTTGTTTTTAATATATAATAACCTCTCTTCAACTTTATTTCAACCTCTTCTTAATATCTATCAAACATCTTATTTTCAAATCAAATTTAATTTAAAATAAACATCTCCTCTCATAAAACACAAATCTCAACCAAACTTTATATTAAATTTAATTTAAAATAAACATATTTTCTCCTAAAACACAAATTATACTAAAAAATTTGGTTAAAATATCATTTTGATCTCTTAACTATCATCAAATTTTCATTTTGGTCCTTCAACTTTTACAAGTCCAATTTTGATTCTTAAACTATCAATTTTATTTCATTTTGGTCTTCAATTTTCAAATGTTCATTTTTAGCCATGAACATTAAAAAAAAAAAAAAAATTAAATAGTCTTGGAGTTAAACTAAATCTTAATCATAGTAATAAAAATGATGAAATGGCCAACAAAGATAGTAGTAATAAATAAATTATTTTCATCTGCTCGCAAATCTCACATCTCATTCAAGGCCTGACCATGTATCTGAAGAAAAAGAAAAACAGAGTCTCTTCCACACTTTCCAACTCCAAATTTTCCTCTTCTCCATTAATGGTCTGTAACAAACCACCCTAAATTAGAGATATTAAGTATTTTCGTTGAAGAATCAGTTCTGGCATTCTGCGCCGCCATCGGAATCTGCGCCACGGCATTTTTACTCGTTAGCTATTACCTCTTCGTCATCGAATGTTGTCTCAATTTGCACCAAACGAATTTCTCCCCCGATTTTTCCTCTCACGTCGCCGCGAAGAGACATTAATCTTCCGGCAGCCGGCGGAGCCACGCGGGCTAGACCCGTCGACGATCCAATCAATCCCACTGGTCTGTTACAAAAATCTCACCGGCACCAAATGCGCTGTTTTCCTGACGGAATTCCAGCCGGAGGAGCAATTGAGAAAATTTCCGATTTGACGACATCTCTTTCATGTCGATTTCATCGACATTTGACTTCAGAACAATTCCAATTTTCAAACCTCGACTATTCATTTTCATGACCTGATAACACATTTTGATATCTAAATAAGTGATATAGAGCTCATATTGTTTTAATTCTTTAAAACCATCTTAACTACGACACACGTGCATAAATGAGCGAGTAGAAAATATAAGAAGTGAAAATCTTTCCATTATTTATGAACAGAGATCTGCACTTGAATTCTGGCCAAAACTTGAATCCATCGATAGAAACTGAAAAAAAAGAATACAATAGAAATCACTTTTGAATGAACATAGAACTTTATATAATGCTCAAGTACAATGATCTAACAGTTTATACAAATGGCATTTAATTCTAATCTTCCTTTTCTTTCAGGAAATAAATTGATTCCAGAATCATTACAATATTGACCTACCAATTTCTACATTTTGGTTGCAGCCTGTTATCATCATCCATAATCTAAGAGATTGAGTGCCTTCTCTGTCTTGTATATGAACCAGAAGGCTTCATATCAACAGGAACCACTGAAGTTGGACTATGAGAACTCCCTGACGTTTCGGGACTTCGACTATCGCCTTGCCCTTTTCCAACGATCCATAACTTATCGAATATTCTCCTCGACCTTGAAGGCAGTAATTGCATACCACTTCTACTGTTCTTGCTGCTCTTCTTAGCTAGCTTCTTAGTTTTCTCAATGTCCCCACTCATCATTTTGTGCCCCATATTGTGTTTGAGGGACTTGCAGCTATCCAGCTCCTTTGGGCATTCTTCATCTATGCTCGCCATTACACTTGAAGAGTCCCGTGAGTTGCGCTGCGCTTCGACACTGGCAGAGACTCTAACCTGTTCGAAGAAGAGAACTTGAACTACAACTCTAAGTGGGAGTCGTTCGTTCTGTGCTGCGTGCATCGATGCCTCTGTTGTAAGTTTCTTGACCTCGATTAGACCACATATCTTCTTCTTATCAGATTTTGTCAAACTTGGGTGAACCTAGAAATAATCAAAGCACGTCATTACTTTCAGATACTGCTATTCCCTGTTGTCTACAAGACTACAACCACAACAAAGCTCACTCGTGAGGAACTTCCATTGCTTAACAGTAACAGTTATCTCTCAACCTTACTTTGCTTTTCTGTCCAATTCCCCACACAAAGCTATAAAGCATTTGTGACCAAATTTGAATGAAATGAGCAATGGTCTCAAATCAGCAAACAGATATAGGTTAAAAAATATAAGGTTTTTAACTATCAAAGAAAATTTATCCAGTGGTCAAACTTTCCAAGCATACTAAAGAGTCTAATCATATGAGAATCTGCAAGATGGATAGCCACTTTCAGTTGTTTACAAAGCTCAGTATTACATTCAAAGTTGCTAATCATACTTCGGTAAAGATTGAAGTTGGTTAGTGTATCATCATGATTTCAGAGCAAATAGACTTGAACATATTATGCTCAAAACAAGAAAAATTGATGATCATCTCCGTTATGGAATAGGTTAAAGTGCACATTGTCAATTTAACTACAATGTACAACAAAATAAATGGTCATAAAAACTCTATACTACGTACCTTAAGATAAATGTCAACCGCTTTATATAATCTATCATGTATTGGCCTTGCAAATTCAGGAATCGACTGTGACAAGTCGATGAAAGTAGCAAGCGAGAGATTTGGGTCATCTGCAATTTCAGCAAGATACTCATCAATCAACTTAGCGACATTCAATGAGGACCCATGCCCCAGTAAGAGACTTTCAGATCCTTTCTCGCTCCTCTCGATAACATCATTGAACTTCTGATGAACAAAATACTGATTCACAATCCTAAAAACCAAATCAACATCATATCTTGTAACTTGAGGTGATTGTGCAAGAATCAATAGATCTTTAACTGAAGCCTCATGCAACTTCAAGCTAATTCTCTTCACCAAATCATCCCTTAACGCATCTTCGGCTCCAACCAAAATTGAAACTTTCATGAGTTTGAGCAAGAAACTGCATGAATAGCCTGTGGTTCTGTCGGATGGCAATAAGCAAATGATAGTTTCAGTGAGAGATCTATTCCTGTTAATATGAGCATCAGAGGCCAAAGCATTTACAGTGTCTGGTAACCATCTAACAGCATAATTTTTCAGTGCCTCCCCAATTACAGAACCATCCATTCTGCCCTTTGATTTAATGGCAATCATAACATGCCTAAACAGATCGATTTCTAGCTCACAAACATCTTCGACCCACCAATCACTCGGTATGCTGTCGATTTTCTTTTGGTACTTCATTCCATCTTCTACAGTTTTATCAGTCTCTGACAGTTTCCTGTTGTAAGTGTAAGACCATGTGATATTAGAAGGGTCAACAGAAGTCTTTGAGGCTATAGAATCAATGCATCTCCCTACAATCTTCAGATCTTCAGACCATGGAAGAAAAGATTTGGTTGTTTGGAGCACAATGATGGAGTCTTTCCAACTATGGAAGATGCTGGAGTTGAGGAACACCTCAATCTTAAAAATGAGATTTCCTTTTTCAATATCCTCTGTCATTTGGAGGAATTCAGCTGCACAACGAGCAGCCACTACATTATAGGCATTAAGAGTGACAGTCATTCCATAGCAAAACTTTGCACAGATTTCAAATGTCTTAGGTCCACCAGGAAAATCAACTAGATGAATTCCTACAGAGTTCTCCTCGCTGGCTTTTGATACTAGTTTCTGCAAGGAATTGCTCTTGGACAACAGAGGAAACTGTAGACAAAAGAAACTCAAACTGTAAAGGTCACTTGAATAGACTATTAAAATACTTCAAGTACCCACCTAACGAGAATCAATTATGGATCTATATGAAATGTGAAGGATCGAGAATTACAAGATGAGCTAAGTGACTGAAACCTTTCCTCACTTATGTCTGCAAAGTCGAGCCCTAAACCACTCAACAACTCTTCGTCTTCCTTCACTTTCCCTCCCTTTATTGACAACCGAATACACCAACTAATTACCTAACAAATAACAGTATACCCTTCCGGATAACATACTACTCCTACCTATAAAAAAATATATATCTCGAATTAAGAGAAGGCAGTAATCAACCACATTAGAAATTAGAACCCTAGTACAACTTTCATACTTCAAGGTTAATCAAGAAATTCACTTGTGTGTTCAAGTTACATTCGTCTTTGGTATGTGTTCATTATATCATACATGCTAACGGAGACGAGAAAATGAATGACCTCGTGTCGGTCCTAGAGATGCCAATTACATTAATATAACAAAAAACAGCATACCTTGTGAACAAGAAACTTCACTTCACTCACAAAAATGGTAGCGTCGGTTGGCAATTCAGATAACACATATCTGATCAAAGTAAATCATGGCATACAATGAAGATAAATCAGAAACACAAAATACAATTTTTGAATGACTGATGATAACGTGGTGGTTAGTATTAGATGAAGAAAATTATTTTAACATAAAGATGATAATGGAAAAACAGTTGGTAGCTACAAGCCTACAGTACTTAATCAAGACAATCAATGGACAGATGAGTATTCTTCCAATAATAAATGTAAAATTTCTCACATCTTATCAATCAATTAAATATTGACTGCTAAATTAACCATCCTTCAGAGTTCAAGGGACTAGGTTCTATTATTTCGTGATGCAGATCAGAAGAGTATAAAATATAGGACATTGCAAGAGTATAAAAATAAGATTTGCTGCACAAACCAATAGAGTCCATGAACTGGTAAGCTTTTTTCATTGATGCCAAGACAGTCATGTGACAAGAAAGTGACATGGGACTGAAAAGAACATTAGGGTACCTCTATTTGAGCGCTCAAAATACTAAAAGACGTAACAACACTGTCAAATTTCAAAAGCAAACACCGAGTGTATTAATAAACTTCTCTCATCCAGTTGAAAAAGGATACACATATAATTACATACTAACAACAACAAACAGACAAACCGTTAGTCTATTAGCCTGACCAACAGACAATAGAAAGATCAACAAAGCACAGTGCACATGCAGATGCAGGAGGTTATATGATAAAAGGTAATCTTCATGTAATCTAATATGCCAAGACTGTCTTAACATTACCTTGTGAATAACTAAACACTTGTACATACTGTCAAAGAATGAAATTCCCAGTTAGAAACCATTACAGATCAATTCCATTAAGGTTAATATTGAAGGTTATTAACTTATTTGTTGAATCAACTGCTAATATTAGAACTCGCCTCTATAAAACAAGATGAACAGATCAAGAAAAGAAATGTGTTAGCAATCCCATGGTTTCATTAACAATATAAACCACGATTCTATCTCTTCCCTAACCAATGTTTGCACCTAACAAAATCAACGGTTGACAGTTGTTCCAGAGGGTCCATGATGAAAGAGGAAAAAGAGGAGGATACGGATAACCGAGGGAAACTTGAATAGAATAAATGGACCACGAACTCAACAAGAAGACGACAGCATACAAGTGGACCACCACCTGATGTTGTGAAAAATTAAATATTGACATTGAATCAGTCGAATACAATGAAACCCTCGCAGAGAATACGTATCCCTTTGATTCAGTCATTCATCCACTAATCGAAACAACCAAATATTGAATTACCAAAAAAAATCGATTATCGAATTCTAGGGAATCTAGACTCCAACCCCCAAATGAAACATCCCTAAAAAGAATATACTAGTTAACCAGAAACTGAATGGCGGGCCGCGGGTCTCATCATCTATGCACGGATTAATAGAGGTCATTGGAAAGTAAACACTTGAATTGCAAGAACTGTTAAAAAATACACATTCTAAAGCTAGAAAAAATTGGGACTACATATAGAAAGATTATAAAAGAGATAGTGCAGTAGAGGAAAGAATAGTAAAGTGGAGGGCAACGAAACAGAAACAGAAAAACATTCGAGGTTTTGATCTTGACATGACGACAATTACAGAATCAAAACAGACAGCAGTGGCAATTATAGATTCTCAGTGAAAAATGTTGTTAAAGATGAATTGAAGTACTCACCGAGTAGTTTTCCCATAAGCTAGAAAAGCATCTGGTTTCGATCCCAGCTTCATAAACTTCATCTTCGTAAATATATCAAAAAAAGCTGCAGCAAAAAAAAAAAAAAAAAAAAAAACAGAGACAAACAACTCCTTCCTCTGTTTTCCTCCAACTTACGTTCACGCCATCGACCCTCTTTTCAACTGAGAAGCAAGTTACAGCAATGACTCGACCGAAACAAATTCATTGAAAGAAGGCTCAAAGCCTAAACCAGAAACCGCAGATTTTCAGAGATTTTCACCTTCACCAGCACGTTACAACCTGAAAACCACAACAAACATTAGCCCGAGAGAAATGCTCACATTAGACCAAGGTCTCGATTATCGTGTCCATTCATTAACTTCGAGGCATGATAATGACATTGGTGACGCTCCATTGGATCAACATAGAGAGATTATTCACAAAAGAAAATAAAAATCCGTGTTTAAGGAAAAGGGCAAAAGGAAAAGAAGAAACCAGAAGAAAGGGAAGTTTCTCTGCTAAGAACATGCACGGAAAAAATGGATAGAATCATATCGTTCGGTTCAAAATGGAATCATCAGAAACAAAAACAACTACAAGAACTAGAAGTAGTAGCTGATAGCAGCAGCATTGCAGTTAAAAGAAATAGTAAGAGACCTGTTCTTCATCATAAATTGCAGCCGCCTTTGCTTTAACTCATCCTGATCCGCGGAAGATCTTCAGAAAACAAGGCGCAATTCTCAATGACTATAGAATTAAATTCTCACTAATCTCCCCTCATCCACCACCGATTTTCCCTCAACACAAACAAACAATTCGGAATCTGGAATCAAGAATTAGGATGAGATCCAAAAGGATAAAAGAAAAATCGAAGAAAATTAGGGAATAAGATAAGAAATCGTGTTCATCTTCGGGAATTTACGCGCGTTCTAGTGAGCTCTGTTTTTTAATGTGTGTATGTATGGCAGAATAGGGCACTGTACCATAGAGCTGGCTCATCTTATGACGTTGAAGCACGCCACCTCTGAATTGACTATTTTACCCCTAGTCATTTTCTTTATTCTCTATTTTGTCCTTGTTTGTTGCCAGTTGGCGTTTCTCCATCACGCGCCTCTCGGGATTTATTCACCGTCTAACTTTTGACTTTTTAACTGGACCCCACTCCCATTGGGTAATATTTATTTTTAGTTTACGTGGCTGTGATACGGCCACCTAGTGCAATATTACGCTACGAACCTTGCCTAGCATCTTTATTTCTGATCAATCAATTATAGCTTCCCACGTGGCATCCTCTTCCATGAATAAGTTAATTTTGACCTAAACCATTTTTCACGTGAAATAGTTATCATTAGATTTTTTTTTCCTAGCCTCTAAAATGAGGTAAATTATAAATTTGGAAGTTAAAATTTAATTATTGTAATTTAAATATTTAAACTTTAATTATATTCACCAATAATTACTAATAACTTTTTTTTTTTTCTTTTAGTTTCTGTTTTCGCTATTTTAAGCTATGACTCAAACCATTGACTCTTAAAATAAATGAAATCTCGTTTATTAACCCATCTATTTAACTTATTTATTTATAAATTGTGTATATTTTATTTATGTATATTTACTTTACTTTCAATATTGATCATGTATTTTTTTCAATATATCTTGTTATTTAAATAATATTTGTAATTATTTATATATATATTATTATAAATATGCATCTGATCTTTGTGATTATTGTTTGTTTCATCAATTATTTTACTTTATTTGATAATCAAAAAAATATGTTCCTTCAATTTTCATATATTTTTAAACTATAGTTAATGAAATTTGAAAAAAAAAAAATCATTTTTTATATCACATTCATTTAATAATATTTTTAATTGTGTTGATCATCTAAACAATAATAAATTTAAAATTTTATAAATAATAACAAAATATAAATAAACTTTAAATATGTTATTTTATAAATAAGGAAACAAAATTTGTTTAGTTAAACAATAAATAAAAACTTTGAAATTATTATTATTTTTTTAACTTGAAAATGTTATTTTATGAAATATTCAATTAAAAATATTATATTAATTATGTTTTTTATATAAAAAAACAATTTCATCACATCACATCATATCGCATTAACTTTTATTTCATCCTAACTCACCACTCCAAACACTAACTTCTTGACACTTACTTTCCATCCCAACTCTTCTCATCCCTTCTCATCCAACCCTCTTTATCCAAAAGCATCCTATGTGATTTAATTTGCAGCACATATTATTTTATTTTATTTTTAGAAAAACAAAATAAAAAAGATTATATCATATATTAAATTATATAGATGTTTGGATTGAGACTTTAAGTATTTGGAATTAATCATTATTAAGTATACTATTATTTTATCTCTTATCTTTCCTTCCTCATATTCTCATCCTATTCAAACATGTCATAATTTTTCTAATAAATAAATAAATAAAATTGTCGATAATAATAATAATTAAAAAAAAATTGCACAACCACCTCTAAAGTATGATGTTTGTAACAATCAAGTTCTTAAACTTTCAATTTGAACAATCACATCCTCTAAAGTTTAAAAAATGTTGCAACTAACACACTTTAGTTAAATTTTATATTCAATTTTTTTTATTTTAAAATTTTCTTGAGAAAATTAATATGATATTGAAAAGATAATTAATAAATATATATATTTAAAAAAATTCATTAGTTTATATATTCTTCATTATAAAGTTAGAAGTTATGAATTTCTTTTTCTTTTTTTTCCTGACATAAAATATCATCCATTATTACTAAAACATTAAAGTATAAAATTTCAAACGCTAAGTATCCCAACAAAAAAAATATATTAACAATTTCATTAAAAGAATTATCGTCAAAGATATATATATTTTTAATTTTTTTTATTCAAAATTTTAATATTTTTTTATTCAGTTTATAAATTTTAAATTTTCCTGGAAAAACTTACTATGATATTGAAAATGTCTATTAATTAACAAATACACACATTTAAAAAACTCTTTAGTTTATAAATTTATAAGCGCTAAAAAGTTATGAATATCTCTAATTATATATTTTTAGAAAGAAAAAAAAATTAAATATTTTTTAGATAATTTTATCTTCCTTACCCATGTGAAAATATCATAAAATTAACTTAAAATAGTTAATTGCAACACTTTTGAAACATCAATAAGAATTGATCGCTCAAATTAAAAGTTTAAGATTTAATGATTAAAAACATCATTAGTTTTTTATTCTAATAATAATTATTATTTTTGAAGCAGAAAAGTCGCAATTAGTAGGAGCAGATGAATTTTCTTTCTAAAAGTAAAAGAATATTCTCTACCAAGTTCGTGATGAATTATTATATGTTTAATTTTTTCCACAATCTAATTCAACCCAACAATTATATGCCAACTTAGAGGCAGTATAAGAAAAACTTCAAAACCTCACACCCACCGAAAATCATATCGAAATAAAATATTCAAAATTATCGAAATAAACTAGCAAGTCAGCACCAATGTTATAAGATCTTATGAATGAAAAACAAAATTCTCAAACAATAATGATAGATTTTCTAATATCAAAAGCTTGATTCAATCGAAATTAGGAGAAGTGGACATGCATGCATTCCTCCTCCGTAACAATGTAATTCGTCAAAACCCTCTTGCTTTTAGTGTTTGAGCTCGAAAAAACCCACAAAGGATCCATGTCTTCACTTAATCGAGTCTCCCAAGTTGCATCAACATTTAGCTTCCACAAACGCTCTTGAGAAGAAACCATCGAATCGAAAACTTTAATTGAACTTCAGCTACCTGTACATATTTTTAAAAAACAAACAAAATTTAAGTCTTAAAAAAAAAAAACCCTTAAATTGAAAAAAAAAAGTTGGAATAATTATTTTTATATAAAATGTATCACATGACATTGAGAGAGATATGAGATTATTATAAAAAAATATGACCATTTGTTGTTAACAATAATGTGGGAATTTAGTCACTGTCATATGCCCACAATGAAGTAAATTCATTGTTTGAGAATATCTAAAAGAAATAAATTCATAATTCAATAAAATGACCACTTATAGAAATTAGTCGCTGCCAAATAATAAAAGTCCCATTATATCATTTTCTTCACATTTTCTTTAAATTGATTAATTGCTATAAAATAAGAAGAAGAACAAACAAAAAAAAACCAATCATTTTTAAATCATCGTTAAATAAACAAATTAAAAAAAAATTATGGTTGACGTTAAGTTGGTTGACTTAATTAGCATAAAAAAGAAATTATGAAAGGAAATAAATATCATTAATTATATAAAAATTTATAAGTTACCATCTAATTGAAATTTAATTTATATCAATCCATTTGTTTTCAAACATATATATTTTTAATAAAATTTAAAATTAGTATTTTTTTTTTTGAGAATAATTTAAAATTAGTATTGACGTTATTTTATAACTGACTTATGTGCATATTATTCTATGAAATATTTTCAATAAAAATCAAAAGATATCCGTCTTTTTTGGGAAGAGAACACTTTTAATGTGTCGTGAATTCACAAATACTTTTCATATCAATGAAGTTATTGAAGTATATTTGAAGGAAAAGATTTTATTTTTATTTTATTATTATTATTATTATTATTTAATTCATCATCTAAAATGACATTGTTCTTTAATTTTTCATGAATTTGCAAAAATGCTATTTAAGGTAAAATCTTCATCTGTTAAAATTCAATATTCACTAATAAAGTGGAAGTAAAATAAGAGAAAAGTATAAATATATAAGGGGCTAAATTGAAAAATTAAAATAACTTGAAATGAAATGTTGTAGTGATATTTGAATTATTGCTGTTGATGAGGTGTTGTCGCAGTTGGGCTGAGTGATGAAGTTGACTCGACGATGCATCCATGGGCTTTTCATCAATCGCTCCCCTCCCAGTTTTAAAAACTCAAATATAGTAAAAATAATTAATTATTTATATAAAAATGGAGTTAAATGTGAACAAGGGAAGTACGTAGTATATATTTTTTTTTTAGAACAAATGCTTATATTAATTGTGATGACTGTTCAAATAAATACACTGACTTTTATCAATAGAAATGAATGAAAGGAGCCATTGAAGAGGCTTAGTGAACAAGACGTTGTTTGAAGCGACCTTTAGAGTAAAGGACGCTAACTCATGTGCTATTCGATTTGCAGATCTAGGTATGTGACGAATACTCGCTCCATGTCGAATCTTGTTTGCTTTTTTGATGGTTTTCACCTCTGCATTTGATTCACGATGGAAGTAGGTAGTACTATAATTCGATGGAATAAGTTAAATTAAAAAATTGAAGTACATCTCAAAATAAACAAAAAAAAAGTTAAATATATATATATATATATATATATATATATATATATATATATATTCAAATGTAGGCATCTATCTCAAAATCAATCGATAATAAAAAGAATAGCCGACTCAACCTTATTCCACTTTTAGAAAATTATGATCTTAATCGAATACATTTGAGGGTCCATAAAACTTGAGCCCATGACAACAAACGGCAAACATACTACTAGTTGAATTACTGTAAAGCAATAAAATCTATAAACTAACTTCATTTTTCAATTTGAATTGGTCAAACTAACTTCATTTTTCACTTTGAATCGGTCAAACCTAATTTCTTACTTTTCAGGGAGATTAGATGGTAAATTATGTTTCCCGTACACAATAACTTCTGTTAACTAAAAACTCAAATTTACGTCTTTGTTTGAAATTTTATGGACTATTTATTTCGAATGCGTTTAGGTACGATGAATTATTATTAATGGTTAGAAATTTTTGTTTTTATTATAGCTCGTTTGTTTAATAGTTTTAATGAAGTGTCTAGAATACTTATTTGTTTTATGGTTTTGAAAAAATATTTGTATATAATTGATTGTTTGTGTGGTGATTTTGTTGTAAGTTTTCGGAGTAATGACTTGTTTGTATGATAGTTTTGGTAGAGTTATTATAATAAAAAAATTTGGACCATTTGTAGATGTACGAAGCACTTATATATTTGAAACACATAAACTTATTTTATAGATTTATGTAACATTTATTTGAAGCATTTAAGTGCTATATTTTTTAACTTCTAAAATAAGTGTTAGATAAAATTTAACCCTACCGACTTAATTAAAATCCACAAACAAACACATTCTGCTGAACGAATTGGTTTATTCCTGTTTGTTCCTAATTCATAATTCTTTATTTCTGTTTACTGAAACAAATAAGTTGAACGAATTTGTTTTGTTTATTTCTGTTCACTCTTCTCTTTGAAATCAAAACACGTCCTAACTTTTCCTCTTCGAAATGTGCTAGGTGTCAGAAAGAAACTGGAAATTTTGACACGTGGCTTACACGTAGCATCAAACATTAATACTTATCATTTTTCATCTCTTATTTTAACAAACGTACGTTTGTCACACTGTCAACAAATATTGAAGAAACAATAGAGAGGTGAAAGATGGCGTTAAACGACGACGCATCGAGGAAAACGACGGGGTCGGTGTTAGGTCAAAAACGAAACTTTCCGGTCAGCAACACCACCATAGCAGTAGCCGGCATCGTCGCCGTCGGCCTCGGCTACATGTTTTACGTCAACAGGTCAAATAATTCCCGACACGGCGGAGGTTGATTTCTCAAATTACTAAAATTCACCACCTTAATTACTTTTTTTTTTCTTTCTTTTTCTGTAGTTGATCATGGATAAAATACCACCCACAACACGACAGTTTTTTGTATTACAATGTATATGTGTATATTTGTCTCTTCCTTGTGCTATGAAAGCATATAATTAAATAAATCTGTATGATTTTTCTTCCAATGTGGGTCTCCTCTTAAATTAATATAGGAATAAGTCAAAGTATGAAAATGAAGTGTCCAAGATTTGATTATCTATGAACTGAACTTGAAATACACTAAAATTTTTGAAGCAATTTTGGAATCATTTAGCAGACTCGATGACCAATCTAACCCCAACCAAACCAACATTTATCACTTTTCCACTCTTTGGTGGAATTGGGCCTTATTTCTTACGAAACTTGTCCAACCATAGTGTTCGGGTTTTGGCGAAAGGAATTATCCACATCGAATAGAAGCAAAAAAGTGGTGTGTTCCATGACTTTGGTTTCAAAGAATATCTCAAGTTCGTTGTAGTTAAAATTTTTTTGTATTCTCTTAAGAGAATTACTCAAAAAATGTGAGTTGTATAAGATTTGAGGAGGGTGCGTATGTAATCGAGATCGGTTGAGATAATTTTGTGTGGTTGCAATTTTTTTTTTTTTCGAAAGTTCTTCGTTTTAAGTTTTTCCCTTGCTTTTAGAGCGTGTAATGTAAATTATTGACTTCTAGTTAAAACTAATATAAGACTATCAAAACATAATTTTTAAACTTTAATGAGAGTGAAATTTATTTATTTATTTTGTTCAATCAGAGTGAAAATTTAAATTATCGACTTCTAATTAAAACTAATACAGGACTATTGTCGACATAGTTTTTTTTTTTTTTTTAGTATCATATAAAATTGTTCATTGTGTTTTAATTTTTTTAACTACTTCTAGTTAAACTAATATAAAACTATTGTCAACATAGTTTTTTTTTTTTTTTTTTCATATCTAAACTAATATAAAATGGTTCATTTTGTTTTATTATTATTATTTTTTTGAATTTCCAATGAGAGTAAAGTTTTATCATTGACTTCTAGTTAAGAGTAGTAGGCATGGGTTAATTGTGTTACATTAATATTATTATATATTTCTACAATGTAAAGCCCATGAGCTTCAATTACAATAGCGTTGTTTAAAGGATTTTTATTTAGGCTACGACAAGAAGTAAAAGAAAAATGTTACTTTGTTATGGTTTCTCTTTCTCCAACCTTAATCTCACGTCTTGATCTTGGTTGTTGTCGACATTAATTTTTATTTCATACAAGCCGTTTAAAATCCCATGAGAAATGGAAACCACAATAGATTAATTTAATGGTTCTCAAGTAAAAGATTAAAGCGATGACTTCTATATATATGATTAATTATTGTATTTATATAATTTGCTTGTTAATCATTTTAGTTTTTTATTTTTTATTTTTGAAATTTAAACAAATTTAAGCGACTAATTTAATTTTTATGTCTTTAATATCTAAATTTTACTTGTTTTTTAAAAATAAAATTAAAATTAAAAATTAAAAAAAAAATTTCTAAATAATTGTTTTGGTTTATAAAATTTGCTAACTATCATACTCATTTAAAAAAAAGATGAGACTTAGAGATAGATAATTAATATAAACTTAAATGAGACTTAGATAGACAATTAAAGTAAATATAAATTTAAATTTTAAAAAGAATAGGCAATGGGCAAAAAAACAATGAGTGTCTACCAATTTTAATTTTAGTAATAATTTGATGATTTTGGTAGAGATATTACATAACAATGGTACATACCCGTATGGAAGAAATTAATAATAAGTGATTCATTTGAGTTATTTCTCATAAAAAATGAGTAGTTATTTTAGAAATTGATAATAAGTGATTATTTTGACCTATTAAAAACAAGTGATTAAAAATAAGAAATTAATAATAAGTAATTATTTTGAAATATTAGAAATAAGTCATAAAAAAATGAGTAGTTATTTTAGAAATTGATTAATAAATAATTATTTTGAGATATTAGAAATAAGTAAGAAATTAATAATAAGTGATTATTTTGAGATATTAGAAATAAGTGATTAAAAATGAATAGTTATTTTAAAAATTGATAATAAATAATTATTTTGAGATATTCGAAATAGGTAATTAAAAAATGAGTAATTATTTTAATTGATCGGTGGCAAAACCGTACGTAACTATTTAAATATAGAAATTAAATATTTGCATTTTTATTTGTCTGATTTTTTAAAAGCTCCCAGCGAAAA
>JBBMEG010000015.1:6212392-6264113 GCA_037832605.1 Cyclanthera cordifolia | reverse complement strand
ATTTGAACAAGTTCTAAACCAAGATTCATTTTTGTTGTTGCTCGACCAAGATTCTTCATCAATAGTGCAAAACAACCGGTCCAATAAATATTCTCTCTCTCTCTCTCTCTATCTATGTATATGTGTGTGTGTATGTATGTAGCTAACTCAAATATGTTTGTTTTTTTAAGTTAAAATATATTTTTTGTATGAATTTATTTATTATTGAGGAAAATAAAGATTTGGCCCATGGCCAGCAAGCTAACTTTTAATTTTGTTTATAATGAATGAGAGATGGAAAGTTTATTAATTATGAATTATATTTCACTTATATCTAATTTTATTTATTTTTTGTATGAATATGGTTAAAGTTTCTCTAATAATTATAGGAGTGGGTGATGTAGGGTACCATATAAGCTCATTTAGTAATCTTATTTAGTAATCTTTCTTCGAGAGAGTTAAAAAATATCATTTGTGTCATTTGAAGTTTTACTCTGATATTGACAATTGTTGAATGATAATGTGAATCTCTAGTTCTCAAATCACTTTAATTTGGTATATCTGTTCTTCTCTTCTTCGTATTTTCTTTAATCGTAAGACTTTGAAGTCCTTGTGATTCTTTTTATTAGGTCTTTTTCGTGCACTTCTCTTCCACGTACCCTTTATCGAGCTTGAATCAATATGCCCCAATTATAGATTGCATCCTAGGTCTTTCAAAATTTTTAATTGCAAATTGATCCCTTACCTATTAGAACAAACAAAATAAGACCAACCCTCCCACGAGTCAATTTCAAGCTCTAAAAATGTCAATCAAACCAAATTGAGATCTAGGTTTGTATTAATTTCAAACTACATCAAAAATCATGTGTAAGTGAACAAAATCAGTAAAACTAAGTCTGAAATCAAATATGGGTATAAAACTCACTAAAAACACATAGAAATTTATATATATATATATATATAAATTGCAGAAACTATATACATAGAAATTTATATTTATATATATATATATATATAAATTGCAGAAACTACTTCAATTTCATCAATCACCTTCCCTAAGATATGATCATTGTTGCTATTAACACCTTGGACATAAATTTGAAGGATTCACATGCATGAAAAGAGGGTACATTTGTTCTTAAATTTTTACTTTTTCTTTTCTTTCTCTAAAAAACCTACAATCCCCTAATTCAAAATGGTTTCCCCGCCATTGAAATCTTCTTCTCTCAGCTCTGTAGACTCTTACAAACTCCATGGATTCAATAGCTTTTAGAATCATCGGTCGAATTGGAACATAATTTGAATATATTGAGATCTTCACCTCTCCGAAATCCGAATTTCGTAGAGACGAAGAGGAGAAACTGTACAGAAAGCTAATGGAATTAAGGAATTGAAACATAACCTTAATTCATTTTTTCTGGATATGTGCCTAAGAGAACAGGGACTTCATTGAAGAACGGTGGCGGTGATGACGAACCCTAGATTTGTTTGTTTTAAGATAAAAAAAAAATGATAGAAACTCAATTATAGAATGCCGATGGGAATGTGACTCTTTTGTTTTAGATCTATTATTTTTCTCAAATCTTTTGTTTTGAAATTTGAAAAAATATGAATTTGCAAAATGAAATAAGGGAGGAATCAGGAGAGTGTAGGTTTTTAGAGGGAGAAAAGAAGAGTAAATTTCTCAACCACAAATTTGCCTTTTTTACATGCATGAGAATCCTTCAAATTTAGGTTAAATGTGTTAATTGAAACAATTGTCATATTTTAAAGGGAGTAATTAATCAAATTGAATATGGTACCTGAAAAACAATATATACAATATTAAAACATATACTAAACAAGTGTTTATGCTTTAAACAATCAAATCAAATAACAAACTTTAATAATGTACTCCCTAAAGTTTAATGTAGTTCGTCCATGGTCACACTAGCTCCAGCTTAGCCATCCCGATTCACCTGCGAGTACCTGAAAGGATTCCACAATGAAATATAATGAGTTCGCTAAAACTCAGTTAGGGTCCCAGGAGGGATCTAACAATAACACGTAAATAACCAGTGAAACACAAAGTAACACGATTACATAAATGTCTCAATCTTTATATATTTTAACTCAATTCAAATCTTTATCTTAAAGTTCATAGCACAATGTTTAATCTCAAATCTCTAACTTTAAACTTGGTAACATATACTAGTGTGAGAATACATCGCAAGCCGAAACAATCTGGTCCAATAAACTCTTTTTGAATGGCCATTTTGTCCAATTAATCCTTGAATTTTCCCGAATAAATAAAAACATAAATATCTGTAAATTAATCAAAATTTCTATCCGTTACAAAAATAAAAATATATATACGAGTTTCTTATTTGGAATCGTTTGACCTTCAATTTCGATTGTAGACTTCAAAAAGATACCATCGCAAAGTTGAAAAGTTTTAAACTTTGTTGAATTTATGTATGGAGTTTCAAACTTCGGATCTTTAAAAAAATGATTGAGTTTCTATAAACCGTGGGCCCTGGACTTGACCACATGAATTTGCGTCTATCAATTAAGATTTAGACTCTCATGTTCGAGCTTATTATTTGAACTTGAGTTTTGTTTAATTTTATATTACATTGAGATAACGACTGTAATAATTACGATGACCAAAAGTTTATAATAAAAAAATATATAGTTTTCGACTATTTTTAAAATAATTTTAAATGACGTATTTGGAGTGATAAGTAAGAATGTAAAGGGAAGAAATTTTTGTTCATCATTTGACCTAAAATGAACGTCTATTAATTACTTATTTATTCATTAATCCATTCCCTTCAGTTAATTAAAATTTGACTCCAAATATACATTTTTAGTATAGTGATATTTTCTAAACTTGGTTTATCCTTTATGATTGACCGAGTCGCGTTGGTCAAGGAGGCTTACACGCAACACATTATCGATCGTTAATTCATTCGAGTTCCCACTTTCTCTTTCACGCACACACATCGACCATCGTTTTGCTGCAACACTTCTTGCTCTAAGCCGAGGTTCACTTCCGCTTCTAATGGTAATTTGCAGGCGTTTCACGACTTACTTTCGTGTTTGTTACTCCATTCATCTTGTTCTATTATCCTTTCAATTTCACGCTTCCGAGACGATTTTGCTGTCTCGACTAATTTGAAAGTCGTTAGGGTTTCTATACCGATCTGAAACTCGCCCTATTATTGGGATTTCCATTGTATTCATTGTCTCGTTATGTTTTATCTATTCAATGAACTTATCAAGTAGCCAGTCTAACTGCGCATGTCTTTCTATGTTCCCTTCTCGGCGATTACTCTTCTCCCTGCCCTCAAATTTAAGGGTTGGGGCGTTTTTTTTTGAAGTAATTTGTGTACGATACCCTGAAAACGAAACAGTTTCATGTATTTTGGAAATGTTGTGCTTGTGCGAATAAAGGTTGTAATTGAACTTGGGATGATTAATTACTTTGTGGGTTAATATGTGCTTTATGTGAAATTGCCCCTTTTTTTTGTTGTCTGGAAATAATGATGATTGCACGGTTTGAACTTTATATTTGGTTGAGCAGTTGGCTTCTTTTCCACGGTGACTTTTCCTTGTTCTTCCTTAAGTTTAAATTAGAGCGAATAATTCAACAAGGGGAGGTGATGGTTCTTGATTCCCATTTGATATAATTTTTTTTCTAGCTTACTTTCCATTCATGTACGGAGATACAAAAGATGAGAAACACTAGTGTGGAAAATTGTTCTAGCTTACATTTCAAGTTCAAACAGTTTAGCTATTTTCATCTTCTTTTGAATTTATTGCCTGACTGTCTTAGCAAGGAGGTTGTAATATGAACACGAAGCTCTGATTTTGTCTGTAAAGAGAACATGACGTTGAATTTTTTTTGCTGAAGCACCATCTTTTTTTGTCTTAGTTGTAGTTAAGTTTTTTTTTTTTTTTTTTTTTTCCTTTTTTCCTTCCTTTTTAAATTTTTACGAGTATGATTTTTTTGATGAGTTACAACTTATAGCCACGTCTCTTGTTTTGTTTTTAATCAATCATATTCTTTATCTCCTTCTCATTCAGGCCAACAACAAGCATACCATCCTTCTTATGCAAACATCTCACAGCAGGGCAACTAGAACTTTTATGGACTATGATTCAATAAGCCAATCAATGGACGGTATGATTTATCATTGTGTTAAAGTTTATTTTTCACCTATTATTGTCGTGGCTAGCAAGTTTAATCACTCACATGTCATGTCAAGCTTATCAAAAGATTTTAATTCTGTTAAGGGAAAGAAGATGGAGGGTGGGGGAATAAACTATCAAGGGTTAGGTGTAAAAAGATTTGAGAATAATTCAACTTAAATTTATTGATAGAGTGGATACCTATATATATAGGTTTACATAAAGTCCTATTCCTAAACCTATTCCTAAACTTAATTACTGAAGGGCCTAATGGGTACAATATATTAATACTCTAAGCCTAACACACTACATCTAACATTAGGCACCTCAGAAGATGAAATTGAAAGTAGAATATCATTATGTAATATTGAAGGCCTGCCATAACTTTCATTGATTGGTTGGTTAGTTTTTATTAAAATGTCAGTTTTTTTAGTTCAACAACAATTGAGAGTGGGATTTTTATCCATGACATCTGCGTACTTTTTTTTTATCAGTTGTGTGCTGTGCTCTTGTTGGCTATTAAAATGTTGTATTTTAGAAGGCATTGTAGGTTTGATGATTTTGTGAGAGTTGGTATAGTTTCTAATGAAAGCCTCTTAATGATTAGTAGAACTTATTGTGTGTGAGACCGCTTTCGGTCTTATGATGGTTATGACCTTTTCATATACTATACACCGCTCTACTTCTATCTATATTCACTTAATTTTTTAGTTCAAAGGTTTTACTTAAAAGCTAATATTAAATACGAATCACCGATCTTTAGTGATGAATGATGCCAAAGAATATAGAAGTAGAAGGTGTACCTCTAGAGACGATCATGGGTTTACTTGGTGGTTATAAGGGCCATGAGAAAACAAGCGGGAATGTGTTTAATTCATACTGTCACCTACTTAGAAATTAGAATTTGCTGTCGCAAGTTTTTTGTTTTCCTGTTCCCCAATGTATAGGGTTAGACAAATGTTCGATAAGAGTTGTTTGTGAGATTAGTCGAGATGCGAGCAAGATGGCCCAAACACTCATTGGTGTTTATAAAATTTTTTTGTACTTCCAGATCATCATTACAGGGGTGGTTGTCATTTTTTTCATTTATATCTAATAACTCAAACTCATCATCTTCTTAATTGTTGGTATCTTTGTTTCTAGATTGCCTGCTCATAATCTTAGTGGTAGAACTTTTTCTGTTATTACATTTTATTGAATATTAGGAAAGTTTGCCATTCTTATAATTTTTCTAGATTTTTTTCCAGTAAAGTCAACTATTGATCATCATTTTATTAATTTAGGCATAACACATCAATAAACTCTCTCTCAAAATATATAATAAAAAATAGACGTATCATTAAGTGGCAAACGGGAAACAAGGTAATAAAAAAGATCAGAATCTAATATCTATTCTACACTGGTGGCTTAAGAGTGTCCACTTCGGTAACCTTCTGATAGCCTGCCTTAGTAAATTGCACTGCGTTAATTGCATTATTTGAAGTTAAAATTTCTGTAAAATTATTATTCAACAAATATTCTAGCCGTTCAGTTCTTTAAAATATCATTTCATGTCTTAGTGGTTGCACCATCTGAACCTTTGCACGGGTAAAAATATCTAATGAGCATGTTTTGTTGATAAATTGATCTTCTAAAAATGAGGCTTGCAGTGTGGGACCTTCCCCAATGATTGTGCAAAATATGAATATTTTTAGTTGTGGAAGTATGACAAGAGCCAATTGTATTATCCGAGAAAACGTTACAAGGAAAACTTTTAGCTCTCCCAAACTCCCAATCACTAAAACCTAATCCCTTTAGTCTTCACTCGTTTGCCTATCTATTACAATATGAGGTTGGTCCTTATATAGACCTTAAGCCTAACTAACCTAACTAACTCTATTAGGTAAGTAGAGTAAACTATTTATACTCTAAGGGAAGGTATATGGGTCATATCAAAGTCAGAGACTTAACGACCATGAGATGACCTAGTAATTGAAAGGTCAAGCTTAAAACTCTTTGAGGACTTGGATTTTAAATATTGATATTCTGCCACACTCTTAATCCTAATATGGTAAGATCAATTAGTCATTTAGCCAATAGTTATTTAGTTGTTGTTGGGTGAAATCAGTTGAGATACGAGTAAATATGTTTGAATACCTATGGGTATTGAAAGAATAGGAAAATGGATGCCTAGGAAAGATAAAAGAAAATACAAGAAATAGAGAAACAATGCTTTTAGTATGAAAATTTCAATTATTGAATATTCTGTTGTGTTACAGGTATATGTGGCCTATACGAAAGGAAGCTCAAGGACTTGAATCCAGCAATCAGGAATATCACTTATGACATTGCAGATCTCTACAATTTTATTGATGGCCTCGCTGATATGAGTGCACTAGTGTATGCTGCCTTCTCTTTATCTCTTTTCCCGTTCTCCCATACTTACGATGTTGAAACTTGAAAGAACAACTGTTTTTCTCACAATCTCAAAATGTTTATGGTACACCTCAATCACTCGGGTTTGCGAACGGAGACGGTTCCGGTAGTGATGCTACGAAGTAATCTGTTTTGTATAGCGGGGTTGCTTAACTGTTTTGATTATGGGTTGTTAGGGTAGTTCATAATAGCTGGATAGCTATAAGTAGGCCGTGGTATTTTTCCTTTTAGTCAGGAATTAAGTGAATTGTAATACTTGGCATAGTATTGAATAAAGGTCATTGTTACGTGTTAGTACTTGGGTACTTTCTTTTTCTCCTGTGTTCTACCAGTAAATATTTTAGGTAGATACACATTTTATAGGAGTCTTGAGGTGTTTAGTTTGGCCATACAGAAACCAGTTTTTTCTTATTGCGTCTCTTCACTTAAGGTGATATGCGCAGAAGGCATGGATTAAGAACATTGTTAGAGTGAGATTTTTTTTTAAGTCCACTGTATATTAGAACATTAGTGTGATTTTTTGTAGGTGCATTATGTATAAGAACCTAGTTGGAGTGAGAATATTAAAAAGACATTGTTACTTATTTAGTTGATTAAGATTTAAGAACAAAACACCTTAAACACAAGGATTTTGCATTTAGGGTCAGCAAAACCCCCTCTTTTCTTTTTTTCTTTTTAACAATTAACACAAGATGGTACACACCTTGATGTTGGTTTTTACCTCTTCTTCTTTCAACTTAATTAAAAAGCTGTAACAACTAAATAACTATTACGACACGGGGATAATCGTCCACAAAATCAAAAGGATTGACATGGTATGTTCATCACCAGGATCCATGCTTATTTTTCCACACAAACAACTTGAATCATGAATGTCATAAGATAATTGGTAGAACGAAGAGAACTGTGTCCGAGGGTTGTTTATGCTCTTAATCACGAATGAACTGAATCTCAAAGGCATATCGGCAGTTGATAGTTTAGATGGCCTTAAATGAAAGGAGTTGTGTTTTATTTACATATACGCAACTAATTATTGGCCATATCTTCTTCAGAAAAAAAATAGTAATTATAGGATGTATAACTACTTGTTTGAGGATCGGTGTTTTAGAGAGGAGAAGTTGAAGAAATCTTTTTTGGGATTTGTGTTCAGGAGGAAAATGTTTATTTTAGATGAACTTTGATATAAAGTTTGATTATGTAAAGCATATCTTCCATGTATGTTGATTTTGAAGTTACAATTGTGATTTGATTTCACAGATACGAGCATTCAATTCAGGCTTTTTTGCCTTATGATCGGCAGTGGATCAAACAAAGGATATTTCAACATCTGAAGAAACTGGCACACGCACACTGAGACAATTACAGACTTCTGCATCTGTTCTTAGTCACATTCTAAACTTTTGCATCATACCGATCGAATTAAAAGGCACTCGTGTGAAGTGTAAAAATTTATCCTGTGCCCGTCCTGAGGGCCCTATTATACATGAATCCGTACTTCCTATGTGTGCATCTGTATCTAGAAAATATTTGATTGTGTTTTTGCTATCTTCTACAGGAAGTATCTGCTATGATCTGTACGAGATTGTTGCCTGTTGGCAGTTTGCACTTTGTTGACGTTCGTTGTTTTGGGAGTATGAAGAACCTCATGCATACTTGAAGTACGAAAATCATTTAATATCTTCTACGAAAATCATTTAATATCTTCTGACATGATTTTGTTTTCACTCCCAACTATTTAAACTTTTGCTTTCTTTTCTAAATAGAAATAACAAAAAAGATAATAAATTTCGTTTCATGATTTTTCTTAAATATTTTCTTTTTACTTCAGTTGAAATAAACAAAAAAATTTAAAAGAGAAAGTATGTATCAAAATAGGGTTTTGGGAGTTAATTGCACTAGTATCACATGGAAGGTTCCCCCATAGATTAGGGTTTTTTAGTGTGGGCTCTCAGTTGAGCAATGGAGGAGAAGTTTGTACAGAGCTATTTGGGGAGCTCCTGGGTACTCGTTTAGAGTATTAAGGGAGCTTGCTAGTGTTGGAGCTAGCAAGAAGATTGTGAGTCATTTGTCTTTTAGCGAGGAGTTTTCTGGTTCAGTGTAAAAGCATAAGGTGTGATTTGCTGCTGTTGTTGAGAAAGCGAAGGAAGAGGATGGGGAACAGCTAGGATACGAATGTAGGCCGTTGGAGAGGGGGAGGGGTTTGGCATTTATGGGCCCCTCAAAAGCAAAATATGTGATTTTTTGGATCGATGCCTTTTGTAAGATGATGATGAAGTAAAGGAATCATAGTTCTTATTTGATGGTGATGAATAGATGTGGTAGAGGAAGCTCACCGGTGATGTTGAAAGGAGCATGTGTCGCTTTTCAAGTTGGGGACTCATGTTGTGGTGGGACAATTGTTCTTCAACAGGTTTGAGCACTTGTCCCTCCATTGGGCTCGAGGCTGTCCACGGTATGATGTACTGTCTGCTTGGCTCATTTGTGGGGTCCACTCAGATCGGTCCCTAAACCGGATAGTCAGCTTTCTTGACCAGGACTGGATGTGGGGTTTAACCCAGTGGTTCTAATGAGTTCTATTGAGTTTTCAGGTCGGTTCATGGTTCATCTAGCTGTTTTTCTAGTTTTGTGGACTCTGTCTTTGTGTGTTTACCTGCTCTTGATTTGGGTTCTTTAGGTTTTGTAATTGTTGGATTTTTTTTACTTTGTCTAAGCTGTGTTTTAGATAATAGATTCGGCTTTAGGGGATTTGTTGTTTTGTGTGTTTGCTGGTCGGTAGGCAAATGACTTCCTTATTAGTTGTTTGGGTGCTCGTTCTAAGGAATGAGATTTCTTTTTCTTCCCTTTTCTCTTTGGTAGGGTCATGTATTTCAATGATTTATACGGACATAGGTTATCTCACGAGCTTCTAAAAAACTATCCCGAAGTGAGTTTATGAGGTTTGGTTGGGCCTTTCGGTTGGGATCTTGGAGATCCATGTCTATAAAGGCTATGATTTGTTTTGCTCACTGATATGTGTAGTTTTTAGTTTGGTTCATCTGTTAGGGTGGTGGCCACCTACAAATTTGTGGTATGAGGCTTGTGCTGGTATTGAGAGTCCACTCAAGTTTGTTGGTGTCCCTCTTTTTGGAGGTGCAATTGTTGATTCATTTTGGTTCAGTGAATTTGGTTATTTAAAAAAAGAAAAAGAAAAAAAGTGGCTTGTGGTTGTTTGTAAGAGTTATTGTTTTAACGACTCGTTTAGGATGTTTTTTTTCTGTTTGTAGATGTATGTTGTTTTTCTTCTTCAATGTTTGTATGACTAAAGTTAGACGTTAAAAATTTGAGGGACCGAAATGTAACAAATAACATAGTTTAGGGATTAAAATTGTATTTTCACCTATTGCTTATCATGTGCTTATATTTATTTGTATGTTATAGTTGTTTTTGGTAAAACTCCTACATTGTATTTGGTACTATAGAGCCACCCTTAACCTTCTGTTTAACTAGTACCCAATTACACATCAATCCTATCATTTATGGTGTGTATTAGGAGAAAATAACAAGGTGCATGATTATGAGAAGAATGATTATTTGTGTTTGTGATGAAGTGAATGAAAATAAGAAAAATTAAATAATAGGTATGATGTGAGTGAAAATTTGCTTAGAGGGAATAAAAAACAGTTATGAGAAAAATGGAAATGTGATTATAGAGAAAATGTGATAATGGATAAAAATGATTATAGGTGACTCGAGTATCACCTTATTCATATTTTTCCTTTTGTTTTTGGTGGCCTAAATATATTCTTAATCAATATCAATACTAATTTTAAAATGAGTAGTTAATTATTCAACTATCAATTATATCAATGATTAAACGAGTATTTAATTATTCAAACTACTTTTAACACCAATAATCCAACGAGTAATTAATTACTTTGGTTAACCATAATCATTCAACTTTTATATACTTCACAATTTGCAACTTAATCCAAATACACCATTAGGAGATTCGAAGCAAATTAAAAAAAAAAAACTATGAATACCAAAATTTTGAAAAAATTCGAATATATTAAAAATTGAATTGATCGGTTAAATTGATGAGTTTCAATCAAACTCACAAATTGATGACTTTAATCAAATTAAATTGATGATTTTATCAAGTTAAATTGATCGATAACAATGTAGTATTGATGAAAAACAAAGGATTAAACCCTACTTAGGAGACTTCAACCACTGGATACTAATGCATCTTTCGTTTTGGTTAATTATAAGATTTTTATAACTTGTTATAATTAAAGATAACTTTTTTTTTATAATGCCTTAAATTATAACATTTTTACTAATTGTATTTCAAAAAATAAAAAAAATGTCGTTTATTCTTCTTTCCATCAAACATGAATACTTTGGAGGATTGAGCTCTATGAAAAGTCAAAGAATACAAAATTTGAATTTGAACCAATGACTTACTTCTTACCGTGAATATTTTTATAAAGTTGTAAATATTAATATAGAAATTAACAATAAATTCACTAATCTTTATTTTGATATTTATATATGGGAAATTTGAACTAATGAAAAATGAGCAAATTAGTGTAAAACACAGGTACCAATAAAGAAGGGCAACATTCACATTAAAAAGAAAAAAAAAAAAGGTTTGTCAATGCCAAAGTAACGTAACGGTTGCCCCGTATAAAAGGTAAATTAACTAGGGTGACCGACGAATAAAAGACCTACCGTGACTCCACAGTTCGTAACCAGCGGTAACATAATTTCTTTTTCTCGGCTTGCTCTGCTTCAGCTCTTCTGCACTAATCGGATCCCCTTTTTCTTTTCCTCCGCCCGTCCTCCTTATCGCGCCACCGCGCCCGCTGGAAACCACTTTGACCCCCTGCAGCTCATCCGTCCATTCGGCCGGAACCCTAGCACTGATTTCCTCGTTTCCATTTTCATTGTAAGTTATCTTTATTCAGCCTGTCGGACCAATTGTACTGCGTGTTTCGATGCGTAATCCACCCCCCCTTTTTTGGGGCTTATTATTATTCGACCGAGTTGGTTTTCTTGTCAGTGGATGATTCCCTCGCTGTCTTTATGATTTCGAGTATTGGTTGTGTTTGGTTTTTAATTTGTCAAATTTAGGTTGCCGGTTTTGATGGTTCTTTTTTCGATTAGTGTTCTTTGTTGTCTATGGCTCACTGAGTGAACACCGAGACCAAGTCTTTCTACGAAAGCTGAATTCGAAAGGGATTAAATGCGTTTGGCTTTGGTCGTTTTAATTTGTGTTGCCTTTGTGAAAATAATCGTGGCTACTTCGTTTTTTAGGCCAATTCGTGCAACATGTTTGGTTGTTCTAAACTGTTTTAGTTGTCTGGATAGCTATGCCAAGTGATTTATGAGCTAAGGTTTGAGTTTTAACTTCGGGGTTTTTCGACTGCCTGTACTTGACGTTTAGTAATACTGTCTAGAAATTGATGCAAGCATGAGTTCGTTTTCCATCACTCGGAAAAAGACTCCTTTCCAAAAACACAGAGAGGAAGAGGAAGCAAAGAAGAAGGTATTTGGTCTATCTTGCTTAATGGATTTCACTCTTTGATATTGACTAGTCACGACTCATATTAATTTCTTCTCATTTTGTAGAGGGAGGAGGATGAAACTGCTAGATTGTATGCGGAATTTGTGGAGTCATTTCAAGGAGATAATGCACCTGGGTCTAAGACTTTTGTTCGTGGAGGAACTATTAATCCCAATGAGAAATTGAAGAGTGAATCTGAGGGTTAGTGCCATTATAAGTTTTTTCCATTGCAGTTTTTAATTACTGATAAAGTTTTTATTATTCTGTTTATATCAGTAATGTGGATAAATAGATAGTTTCTATTATTTTGGGGACATATTAATAAAAGTATGGACCTTTTTATTCATTCGCGGATGGCAGGTGAAAAGTCCAAAGATGGGGTATCTGTACCAAAGAAGGGAAGTAGGTAAAGAAATATTTTTGATTAGCCATATTCATGTTATTTTGATGAGGCAAAATTTGTTGGAAATTTGTTATCTGTAATGTAACAATGATTATAACTGATAAGGTCACAAAGAAAAGACAATTATGTCTCAAAAAAAAAACAAAAAACAAAGAATAGACAATTATAGATATATCTAGAAAACACTACATTGATGTCGTTCTGTTACGCAGTTGAGCACATTTTCAATTTCTTTCTGTTTGAACTTTGAAGTACGTGAAAGGATTATTGAGCTGTCATGACATGTTATTGTCCGGGAAGTTCTTTTTTTCCCTTTTCCATATTATAATCTTGTGTGATGCAGTGAATCAAATGCCTGCCAGTCACAGTCAGATATACAGATTCTTAAGTTCAGCTATCTCTTGTGGTAGATAGTCTTTTTTATTTAAAAATGGCAAGCTATTTTTCTCTATGACTATTTTTATTTGTGGAGCAACAGTCATTTGGTCTAGCATTGCAGTTTAGGGTATTTTCCTTACTGCTTAACACTATGGGTCGCTTTCAGTGTCAATTTTCACTGAAAACCAACACCCACCGACCCATTGGTTTGCTAAAAAATTGAACCGAAAAATATTAAATTTTAGAACCGACCAGTCGGTTCGGTCGAATTCATTTAATAATTATTTATTTTTTATAAGAATCATTTTTACCATACAACTTTTGAATGCATTTCTGAGAATTAATTAAAAAAATTTGTCATATTGAATAACTTTTTGAAATACGCTTAATTCAAGTTAATTTAGCTATAATAAACAAGAAATTTAGATGTTAATTAAAAAGTATTTAGAGTTAAAAATATAAATTTTACATAAATAAAACTTATATTGAAAATCGACCGACCAACTTAACTTAACCGACAAATTTTCAATTAAATATTTTTCTAACTGACATCGACCAACATATACTAAAAAGTTACCCGCCCGCCCTTTATTCGGTCGGTTTCGGTCAATTAGTTCAGTTTTTTGGAAATGTATGAACACCCCTATCTAACACACACATACCTAACTTATACATAGAGAAATAAAAAAAAGAAGATAATTGCACTTTTTGTGTAGTTTAAGTTCAATCATATATCCAATTATTGCTTGGTGAAGAACCCGTGCTTTGATCTACTCCATTAGTGGGTGAAGTCACCATCCTCGTCATGTGAAAATAGACGAGAAATGCTTAAGCAGGTACGACACCCATGAATATAATAAAGGAAGAACATTCATAATATAGAGTACTTATTTGGCAACTTTTTGGGTTAGGAGCATTTTTTATTTCTCTCTTGATGTAAATTCTAAACCCTTTACTACTCTTACCATCTTTGTGCTAATTTGAAGAATTTTATGCAACTCCTTGGCTAAAGGTTGACTTTCCTTCTATCATCTATAAAATGTCGTCTCTAATAAAAGAAGCGTGTACTATCTTGCAAGGTCCTTCTTGGTATTAGTCTCCTTTTTGAAATAACAAGTGAGTTTTTGTTTCTCCTACTCCGTTTCCTTGTCTTATAAGCATCATTATACTTTCTAATCATTAAATTGTGTTTTAAGCTTTTCCTTTGATTGAAAAACCACTAAAAATCTACAATGCTACTCCCCGAATTCTTTAACCGTGGACTATTGTTTTAAAGCGAAAAATCTTTCATGAATTGTTTCCATTTTCTTGGGTGTATAACGACAAAGTAAAGCCCTCTTAAATTCCTCCCAACTTTCAATTGCCTTTGTCTAACAGTCTAAGTATAGCACTTTAATGCTACTCCTTCCTAACATAATATTGCTGCCTCCATATCTGGGTTTTTCCATAAAAAAAAAACTTGGAACTTCAAGCTTTCTTAGTGTCAAATCCTGGTCCTACCAAGAATTGAATTGTTCTTACATATCTGCCCCATTAGAATCAACCTTCTTGATCTCTTCGTCACTCTTTCTTGAATCCTGCCCCATCGATTCTTGCCCAGATTTCTTAATCTCTTTTTCTCACTCGGCATTGTCAGATTTTCTATCTTCCTTCAATTGTAGTAGTAATTTTTTCATGTTGTTCTTCACCGCTTCTAGCACATTCTTAGAGTTTTTCCTTTCTTGATCTGCATGCCAGGACTCTCAAACTTTCCTTACTTTTGTGGCTAATGATTCAAGCACTTTACCAGCTTTCTTGATCATCCGTGGGATATCGATAATCATGTTTGCCATGATTTCTATACGATATTACATCTTGTAGTCATTTAGTTCTCAAGAATCGAGTGCTATGATACCAAAGATGAGAAAGACCAATATTCCTCCTGCTTCTTATTTCCTTGGGTTTCAATAGGAATAATATTGACTCCGTATTCACCTAGACCTTCTATTACAATCATACTGAGACCTCTTATTTAGGAGGTATTTATAGATACATAAGAGCTTCTAACTAACTTAACTACCCCCTATTCAATTGAATGAGGGATTCCCCTTCCTTCAACCGAATTAGTTTAAAGCCTACTGCTATTCCTCTTTCTTTACAAATGTTGTATAGGGGTCTATCACCACCTAGCTTAATGCACAAATAAGATAACTTAGGATAATGGTTTTAGGAAAGGTGAACCCATTGAGATGGTGCCACATCTCGTGCGGTGCTGGCATATTCATTTCCTGCTAGGACTACTACAACGCACGATTATTCAAATGTGCCTGTAAACTAATGTGGAAGGAGAAAGAGTCAAGGGATGGTGACGTTTTTAGGATATGCCATATCATATGCACCTAGCAAGCTAGCACTAGCACATGATCAATGACACATTTTACAGAATTACTTAGTAGCAGAGCAGGCTTGAGTTTCTTGTGAGTTCTAGAAATCAGTGAAGGGTATTGTCAAAGCTAGCCTAGTGAATTTCCTTCCTCTTAAAAGGGCAACTCATGTTGAATCAATCTATCGAGCATCTCTACATAGTTGTCCCTTTTTCAAAAAAAAAAAAAAAAAAAAAAAAAACCTAGATTCAAGACCAAAAAGCAATAAAATATAGAGAAAGAAGAGTTAGAGTCTTTGCTGTTAAAGAATCTGACACAATAAAATGAGATCCTGCAAAAGTGAGTTTCTTGTTCTGGACTCTACAGTCATGGGGAAATAAGCATAGCAGATGATAAGAGTACTACTTTGGACTTGCTATTAAGGGTATCATGGTAATAGTTGTAAGGGCATAATAGTAATTAGCTAGGAAGTCTTGGTTATAAATCGAAGGGGTATGGTTTATAGAAGAGAAATATTTTTTTGTTTTAGTTCGTTGACTGACTTAAACCTTTACCTTCACAATAAAAAAATTGCATTGATGGCTTCTTGGCTTCACCTCTGGCCGAACGTGTAATTGTCGTGAATTGTTTCCATCGTCCTTCTCTCTACTTTCGGACCTTACGGCTACTAAGTTTTCTAGGCACATTTAAGGATTAACCAATTCAATTTAGATCGTTCATTAGGCAGTTTATAGGATAGCTGGAAGTGTTTGTATTGCTTTTAGTGGGTGTGGGATCTCCTTAAAAGAGTATGAAATGAGCTACATTTGACAATTGTGCTAGAACAAAACGGCCAGCCAAAATCGTTTGCTGTTTTACTCTTCCTTTCCTATTGTTCCTTCCCTATTGTTTCCTAGAAAAAGGATTCCTTCAGTCCCTTCTTTGAAGCAATCTATACTGAGTTGAAAGTTCATCTTTAAAACTTGTTTGCAGATATGTCCCATCTTTCATTCCACCTTCATTGGCATCCAAGGGAAAAGAATATGACAAGAAGGTAACTTTACTTATCATATTTCTGCACTTTTTATATGAAACATAACAATTTCATTGATAGGTGAAAGATTGACAATAACCTAATGAGACAAGCGAGAAAAAGTTGGTGGGGATTAAGGTGGAGAGAGGCCAAATACATTGGCAAAAAATATAGAGGGAAAATACGAACCCAAACACAAGTAATGGAGAGAAATTGAATAGAGAGAAGAAATGCAATGGTGGGTCAGGGTGTGGCGATGGTAAGTGTTGGAGGATGTTTTGCTGCCAGAAGATGGCTGAAGAAGGACGAAAAAGCCCCATCATTTTTCTGTATAACTTTGGATGAAGTAGGTTATAAGAATGGTATTTGGATCTGAACTTTTTTACAACTTGTAGGAGCTGGACAAGCCAAGGGAGAAAGAAAAGGTGAAGTCTAGGAACATTGATCATTTTATGGAGGAGCTGAAGCATGAGCAAGAGATGAGGGATAGACGAAATCAAGATCGGGAACATTGGCGTGAAGGACGCCAAGGAGAAAACTCAATAGTAAGTGTTTTCTGCAGCAAGTATAATATCATTTAATCTCTCTGAGATGGCAAGGACAAATTATATGCTAGTTTCAAATTATTTTATTGATATTGTTATAGCCTTTATGTTCCATGTCATGTTAGAGAATAAGCTTCTTAAGCACGTGTTAGTTTAATTTTTTTTTTTTTAACAAACTTAATATTAAAATTATGCACTATAATGTTCCTTTTTTGGTGTATTCCATTACGTAATACTAAAGAAATGACTTAATATCTAAGAAGCATGAGTACGGATATGGGACACGGATATGGCATGACATAGACATTGTGAAATGACATTTTAAAAAAAGGTAAGGGCACATTTATTATATTATACCTTTTTAAAAATGTTGTGGGTTGATGTATCATATATTTAAATTTATTCCAACCCATCAGCTTAAGCTCTTGGGTGGTTTAACATAATTCAACATAGTATTAGAGTAGGAAGGCTTAAGTTCAAATTTTTGTCAAATCATTCCTCCCCCATTTAAATTGAATTCCATTGATATGATATTTATCAAATTTCTAAGCCCACGAGTAAGAGGGTGTTGTTGCTATAAATTTACTCCAACCCATCAAATTAAGCTTTTGAGTTGATTGGTGGTTTAACCTAATTCAATAAATGTTAATAATTTTTATTCAAGAAGGAAATTCAAAGTTCATAAGTTTATGCATTTAAAGACTTCAAGCCAACAAGAGCAACTTAACCAGCATGAATATGTGCTCATGATCAAGAGGTTATGTGTTCATATCTCCCCATTGTTGTTACAGAGAAAACTTAACATTCTGATGTGTCTTGCTCAAAATTTAAAATTATTTCTATTTAGTGTACTTCACAAATGTTTGATATGTCTAACAAATGTTCAACCTATATTGACTTGCTCTACCGGCATAAGTGTGCGCCCATGACCATGAGGTCATGAGTTCAAATCCCCCATTGTTGTTAGGTTACCAAAAAAACTTACCATTTTGATGTATTTTGCTTTCTAAATTTAATAATCCGTCTATTTAGTGTACTTAAGATTTAAGACTTTGTACAACTAATGTCTATCACCTTTCTTGTCTTACAAGTGTCAGAGTGTCCAAGTATTCGATACGTATTGGACACAAGCAATATTTTAAAAAGCCCTATCAGGCGCTTGCCTAGGCATGTCTAGGCTTAAGGCGCACTTCATGCGCCTCACCTTTGAAAGGTGAGGCTCGGTTAATAAGGCACTCACCTTTTGGCGCCTTTCTTAAAGCCCTAAGGTGTGCCTAGGTGCGCGCCTTGTGGGCTTTTGTGTTTTTTTGTTTGTTTTACTCTTTTACCCACAATTTGTGTTTTGTCTCCTTACAAGCTTTGGTTGTGCATATATTCGAAGCGCGTGATAACTTTTTTTTTAAGGTATTGAAATATTTTGAATCACTTATGTATATTATTCTTAATTAAAATTTTAATAGTTGAATTTTATGTATTTTATATAATTCTTAATTAAAACAAAACTTCATTTCTTTCCATGAAAATGAAAGTTAATAGTTGAATTTTATGTATTTTATATATTATTCTTTGTTAAACTTCATTTATTTCCATGAAATGAAGGATAATAGTTGAATCTTATGTGTGTTTTATATATCATTTTTAGTTAAAAACTTCATTTCTTTCCATGAAAGTGTTTTGATTGTGCGTATATATATATATATATATATATATATATATATATATATATTTCTTTTCTAATGTTTTTTATATAGTGCACCTTAAGTAAAAAAACGCGCGCCTTTTGGTGTGCCTTGCGCCTCAGGCCCCAGAGGGTCATTGTCCTTAATGCGCCTTGAGCTTTTTAAAACACTAGACACATGCATCGTAGCTAAAGTAAATTGTCCATGCTTCTTCGCTTAATGCATGCATGCATACATAGCACATATACTTGTTTGATGAGCAGATGATTATTTACTATTTTTGTTGTTACACCATCTTACGAAAAATTAAACTGATTTTTCTTTGTCAATCTCAACCCGTAATGTAATTGATTTTTTTCTTCATTGGCTAGCCATCTAGCCGATTTGATGAATTGCCTGATGACTTCGATCCTAGTGGAAAGTTCCCTGGATCATTTGATGATGGAGATCCTCAAACAACCAACCTTTACGTAGGAAATTTATCTCCCGAGGTACTATTTTTATCTCTACTTTTGTTTATCTTTTTTCTAAGCCTAGAAACATACGCCATCTTATTTCATCATCTTTATCCTCTTAGGTCGATGAGAATTTTCTCCTTCGAACTTTTGGAAGATTTGGACCAATTGCTAGTGTGAAGATAATGTGGCCTAGGACAGAGGAGGAGCGCAAACGTCAAAGAAATTGTGGATTTGTAGCTTTTATGAATAGAGCTGAAGGACAGGCTGCAAAGGATGAAATGCAAGGTTTTTTCTATTTTCTTTTATTTATTTTCTAGAGTTGTTGCATTGTACTGTAATTCTTGTTAACTACTGAGGATATTTGTTAGTGATAAAAGAAATACTAATGAGGATATTTATGTCATGTCTACTATGTTTATTTTTAATCAATAACTATCTGATGCAAATTGTGTGTACATTGTCGACTCTTTTCATAAGGCAGTCTCATTGTTTTCTATATCCTTAGTTTTGGCTTGGGCTCCACCTCCTACTCCATCGAGAGATTTTACATGCCTCAGTTCTACCTTGAACGTCCTATGACTTGCCAGTAGTTTAATAATAAATTGGTTCATGTCCTTCTTTGTAAATGCTTATATATATATATATAATTTGAATAATTAAATCATTAACTGACCCCGAGAATCGAAGTCCAAAGTTTTAGTTTTGAATACTAAGTTTCTTATTACTTTACCACTTACTTCGTCATTTCGAGGTTGTTTCTGTATTTATTTGGAGACAAACAGTATAAGTTGATTAAAAGATGTATGTCCAGGAGTTGTTGTTTATGGGTATGAACTGAAAATTGGATGGGGAAAGTCTGTCGCTCTTCCATCCCAAGCACTACCCGCACCTCCTCCAGGTCATATGGCCATTAGAAGTAAGGAGGTACGTTGTTTCTACTGGATCTACATTCTTCATTTGAAGTAAATAAGAGTAATTCAACATCTTTTTAATATCATTATCTTTGATTGGCAGGGTAGCACTGTTATCTTATCTGGCTCATCAGGACCGCCAGTCACTTCTGTCCCAAATCAAAGTTCTGAATTGGTTGGATACCTTTAATTTCTACCATAAACTTTCATTCTTTCTACCTAAAATGAAATGTGCGTTGGGTGGCCAATTTATTACTGAATTGTCAATTAGGAGTCCAGCGTTAATGTAATTTTTGTATTTCTGAACAACTTTTTGATCTAGACAAGGTATAATTTATACTGCTTGCAATCATAGTTTTTAAAGAATTCCTTACTTTACATATTACAGCAACTTTAAGTGGATTTGAGCTCAGAAAGCATAGCCCCACCGCTTCATTGTATAAGGAATTGCTCTATGGAGCAATTTTCATATTCTTATTAATCCCGTGATATTTTGGTTTATGTAACCTTAACCTTTGAGGTTTCTAGCCAAGAAGAGTAATAGAAATAAGTATGTGTGATGTGTCCATGATCTAGAAGTCACGTGTTTGAATCCACCAACCCAATCGTTGTTGAACACAAAAGAAACCCTATGAGGCTCGTATAGTTTCGATTGAATATGGTACCTCCCCTGCTCATTGCATTTGAATTCTGGCCCAAATTTCTTTATTGTAGAAAACTATGTTCTCATTGAGAAATGTATTCTTCACTAATTTTCTCCAATCAAAATTAGATTCAACTATTCTATTTTATTCACTGATATTTTGGACATGGTAGGTTCTGACTCCCAATATTCCTGATATTACTGTTGAACCACCTGAGGATCATCTCCGTCATGTCATTGACACTATGGCTCTTTACGTTCTGGATGGTGGTTGTGCCTTCGAACAAGCTATTATGGAGAGGGGTCGGGGAAATTCTCTCTTCAACTTCTTGTTCGATCTTGGTTCAAAAGAACATACCTACTATGTTTGGCGACTTTATTCATTTGCTCAGGTAGGTAAAACTTATATAAATTCTTTTTCCAATGTTCATTAAGAAACCAAGCATATCTGGTTTATAGTCTTTATGTGCCTTCTATTTCAACTTGAATATAGGGGGATACTCTTCAAAGGTGGAGAACTGAACCTTTTATTATGATAACTGGTAGTGGGCGGTATGTTGGTCTGAAACTATTTGTATGAGTGGTTTCCTGATCTAATTTTTTATACTATATTGTATATAGTAGATATTTGTGTCAGACTCTTGATCAATGTTATAAATGTTAATCATGTTGAATTATTAACCTGCAGATGGGTTCCGCCGCCTCTTCCAACTGCTAAAAGCCCAGATCTAGAGGAGTCTGGTCCCACATATGCTGCTGGAAGAAGCAGAGTAATTGCCACTTTAAGAATTGGACATTTCTATAATTTTAGCATTGTGCATTTTACTCAACTGAAATTTCTCCTTTTCTGGTCGGGGCTAGCGTGTGGAGCTTGAAAGAACTTTGACTGACCCACAAAGAGACGAGTTTGAGGACATACTTCGAGCTTTGACACTAGAAAGGAGACATATAAAAGAAGCGATGGGGTTTGCATTGGATAATGCTGATGCAGCTGGAGAGGTAGCTATGATATTATGGCAATTATTGAACTGCATATGAATAGAACTACCTATAAGAATGGTCTTCTTGATCCTTTTCGAAACAAATAATACTACTATGTTACAGACTACTGTTTTTTCTTTGTGCGTGTGTTTTTCCTTTTGCTTCTCAGATCATCACTTATTTGTTTTGGGCTCTTCGTTTCATTTGTTTCTTAAAGGTGATTGGTTTATGATTGTCCTCAATTTTATCAATTTCATTGTTCCTCTTTCTATGGCTTTTTATTTTCGTTTTTTTTTATGAAAAATACACTATTATGTTATTTTTCATTTGTTATTGTGTTCTTTGAAAAAATATATTAATTCATATTCAACTTTATATGAAAGTATATACATAGTAAGACAACTTTTTCATGATCTGTTGAATGTATGTATTTCTTTGTTGAGTTCAATAGGCATATTTTCTCTTTGTCATTGTTGATCTATTAAATTTTAAATTGTAGATAGTTGAAGTTCTAATAGAATCTCTTAAGCTTAGGGAAACTTCTATTCAACAGTTGAAGTTCAATAGACTTTTTAGTTTCGTTTTTATCTGAGTACACTATTATGTTATTGATTTTTATTGTATTCTTTGAAAAATATATTAATTCATATTCAACTTTATATGAAAGTATGTACATATTAATTATCTCCCTCGAGACAACTTTTTTATGATCTGTTGAATGTCTGTATTTCTTTGTTGAGTTCTATAGGCTTTGTTCACTTTGTTGATCTATTAAATTTTAAATTGCAGATAGTTGAAGTTCTAACAGAATCTCTAACGCTTAGAGAAACTCCTATTCCTACCAAAGTTGCAAGGTTGATGCTTGTGTCTGATATCCTTCATAACAGTAGTGCTCCTGTAAAGAATGCATCTGCATACCGCACAAAATTTGAAGCGTCATTACCTGACATCATGGAGAGCTTCAGTGATCTTTACCGAAGCATAACAGGAAGAATTACAGCAGAGGCCCTCAAGGTAGCATCATTTATCATATATCGATAGCCATCAGAGCCAACTTGGGATTTTTCATGTATTTCTTTTTATTTATTTTTTTTACAACCAAATCACCAATCAACCGTCGTATAAAAGTTATGTAATTGGGTTATAATTATCTCTAATTATGCAGGAACGAGTATTGAAATTGTTGCAAGTATGGTCCAATTGGTTTCTGTTCTCAGATGCTTATGTGAATGGATTGCGAGCCACATTTCTTCGCCCGGCGAACTCTGGTGTGATCCCTTTTCATTCATTATGTGGTGATGCTCCAGATATTGAACGGAAGTCCAATTGTGGTGATTTAGGAGATGGGGGTAAAATCAATCAAGATGCTGAATTGGCAATGGGCAAAGGAGGAGCTATGAAAGAGTTGATGAATCTTCCCTTTGGAGAATTGGAAAGAAGGTGCAGGCATAATGGATTGTCTCTTGTTGGTGGTAGAGAAATGATGGTTGCACGTTTGCTAAGCCTCGAAGAGGCAGAAAAGCAGAGTGGATTTGAACTTGATGCTGACTTGAAATATAGCAATTCTCATTCTAGTAGATATGCAAGTAGCTCAAGAGAGATTAAAGTTGAACAGGATCCAGCAGAAATTTCTGGATGGAACCGTTTTGCGGATGACGATACAGATTTCCGGAAGATGGGTTCGGTCCCTATAGCTCAAACTCTTTCCATTCCACAGCCTGAACTAAAAGGCTTCACGAAGTCTGGGAAAAATGATCCTGTTTTGCCTGCCTCTAAATGGGCTAGGGAGGATGATGAAAGCGACAATGAGCAAATAGGAGGTACTAGGGGACTTGGGTTAAGTTATTCATCCTCTGGAAGTGAAAATGCAGGTGATGGTTCTAGTAAGGCTGATGAGACAGAGGTTACTACGGAGGCAAGTGTTCAAATGCAACCTGATAGTGGGTTGAATGAAGAGCAGAGGTACACATGTTCCACTTCTAAAGCTAACAATTCCTTTCTAACTGTTCAATTTTTCTTTCTTTTTGTAAAGCCTTAGAACTGATGGCTTGTTGGCCTTGCTGGCTATTGATCTATGAATTCGTTAGGGATTTTTATTTTCTTTTAATTTGACAAGTGTGCATCATCATATAGGAGCTTGTTAATTTTCTGCACACATCTCATCTATAATGAACCTATGAAAATCTTACTGTGTTTTTCCTTTTCAATGAATGCATGATGAGCAGACAAAGGTTAAGACGTATAGAGGTGGCTTTGATTGAATATCGCGAGTCTTTGGAAGAACGGGGCATCCAAAGTGTAGAGGAAATAGAGAGGAAAGTCTTGGTTTATCGAAAACAACTAGAATCTGAATATGGGCTGTCAGATTCCAATCAGATGGCGTCAAGGAAGAGTAAGTGCTATTTCACGAACTTATTGAACAAAAGATTTTAGAATTGTTTTAATTTCATGTATGATTTGATCTTTTCGTTACTTTATTGTTGAGTGGAATTGATAAACTTAGTATTTATTTTATAACATGTTTATCTTCTCATTTGTTATTTTTTCTCTCAATTTGGAATCAGTTTAGGCCAAGAGTTCAGATAGGATAAGATAATTTTTGCGCTTGCTATTATATATACACATTTTGTTTCCTAAAATGATCGTCTAGGAAATTTTATGCAGTTACATTCTGTCAACATTTAGTCCTTCTTGAACTTGCAATAAGTTAAAACTTAATTCTATTTTCATCCGACTCCTCTTCTGGTAGTGATTACCATGGTTTAGATTTTATAATAAGTGCAGTTTTTTGTTTATACATTTTCATATCTTGTAAGCCTTTTCTGCCATCCTTTTTATCGGCCACTGTTGGATATGATCCATATTGCATCATAATATCATGTGCCTCATAGAAAGTTTAATGAATCTTGTTAATGTTTGTACTGGTTCTGAATCCCACAAGTAATGTCAATCCATAGTTTAAAACACACGGTCTACGGGATTGATATTTCTTGTGTGATTGTGAGTGGCATCATCAAATTTCCATTCTTGTTTTTGTGTGCTTGAATAATCAAAACCCCTTCCTGTGTGTACCTATTCAGAGAGGAGGGATAGATCCGATGATAGCCACGAGTCATCAAGAAAGCTGCAGCGTAGCCGGAGCCATAGTGATAGCCCAGTACAAAAGTCATCCAACCGAGACAGGGGCAGGGAAAATGATGTTGACCGAGAAAGATCACGCGACAGGGACCGTGAGAAGAGCGGAGGCAAAGAAAGGGATGATCATGACCAGGATAGAGGTAAAGAAAAAGATAGGGATAGGAGAAGACGAGCAAAATAAGTTCTCGAACTGGACGGGGTTTCTCGCAATGTGAAATTTGTACCCAGATGTCATGAAGAAAAAACAGCATATAGTAATTTTTGTCACCAGTTCATGTTTCAAGAAAAAACAGGGTATAAATGCTCTGTGCTTAGAGAAAAGGGTATTCTGGTGTAAGGTAAGATGTTAATTAATAGGCAGTTTATGTTGCCCGTCCAAGTGAAAATTTCCATGATCACGTTTGTACTAATATTACGTTTTGTATCAGAATATTTTATTTACCATTTTCTCTATAAGAGTTTCTATCATTTTTTTATTTCAACAACTATGTTAATGAGTGTTACCCCTTAATTATGTTTGAATTAGTTTGTTTTCTAATAATTTTGGGAGGCATTTAGACCATAATTTAAAGGTGGTTTAAGTTCAAAAAAAGTGGTTTGATTATAAAATTCTATGATGAGTATGTTTAGTGCAGTAGGAAGGAGTAGGAAGAGAAGGAAAGGAAAACTTTCATTCTTTGACCTATCAATTTAGATCACTTCAATCATTAATTTATTTTTACTTTCTTTCATTTATTCCTTTCTTTCCCTTCTCTTCTTGTATAATAATTAGTAGAAATTGGCTATAACATTTGAGCCTAATTATAATAATATTTTATTAACAATGTAATAATAGTCTTTTGTTTACACTCGTCTAATAATATATCATTTATAGTAAATACAATTGTTGTATCGAAAGATCTGTTATGTTCTTAGTTATAAGGAGATTTTTCATTAGTAGCAAAAAAAAAAAAAAAAAAAAAAAAGTATACGTATCAAAATTTTAAAAAAAATTGAAATAAAGCAAAAACTGAATCTGATAGAATGAATTTGAAATTTGATAAAATTCAATGCACTTAAATATTTCATATTGAAATATTTTTAAAAAACTGTTATAATTAAAGAAATTTTAATTGCTAATTTTGAATAATCTTAATATTATATTTTATTTTTCTCCTAAAAGACTGTTCATGATGGTTTGTGAAGAGCTACATTGATCTGTGATGTGAATTTTGACTGTGTAATGTGTAGAGATTGAGTATGTGGGAGTTTGATAGTTTTTTTTTTTTTTTTGGGAGCTTGATAGTTTATAATAAGACTGAGATGATTAAATTTGTTTGATATAGGCTTTAGCATATGATAGCTAACAAATTTATAACCATGTTTTACTTGAGAGATGAAGAAAAAATCAAGAACCTATAGAGTATATTAACATGTGCAACTAAAAAAGAGTTGACTTTTTAAAAGATGGGGTATGTTAATAAGCACAAAATATGCGGTGCCAATAAATAAACATGATATATGTAGTTCTAGTTCGAATCGCTCAATTTTTACTGTACTAAAATAACACATGTTTTGATATTGTACATTAATATGTTATAATGTTAGCATGATTCAACCTTCTCATTTTTTTTTTTGAAATGGAGATTCAACCTATGAAAGTGAGAATTTAAATGCTATAATTAATATAAATGCTATAAATAATACACACTAATGAAGTAAACTAATAAATACAATTATAATAGATAAACGAGATTCATTAAGAGTGAGACTTAATTATTTAAATGAGAGTAGACCTTTTTTTTGTAATAAAAAAAGTGTGGACTTTTCAACTTGACTTTTATTTCATTTTCATTATTATCTTAAATTTTGTAGCACAATACCCACAAGAAAAATCTCTCACCTTTGTTTAGGTTTACCTTCTAAATTTCAACAATTGAAAAAAAAAATTATATTAAGGCCATGTTTTGATAGTTAACCCCAACTTAGATCAACAACTATTGACATATATCTTTGATTAAGATGGTGTATGTTTATCCTCCATGCCAAATAATATTTTAATACTAAAACATTTCGTAGTTGTATTGTAGATATAATTTTCAAAAACAAATTTTATTTATCAAGTAAAATATTGAAAAACATTCTAAGGCTATTTTAATCTTAGATGTTCTTGCCAAAGCGAGAATAGTGTCACGTACAGTCGCACTTCACAGGCACTAAAATGACGACTGTGCGACACTTGCTCTAACCCGAAAAGCAAGTCAGTCGAACGAAAACACAAAGCGAGTGGCACAACAGGTGCAACCTCTATTACGGGCCTCGTGAAAATGTTTTCAAAAAAGGGAGAAAGAAAGTTTGGAAATACGTTTTGTCTTTGAAAGGCTATATGGAAATACAATAAGCACCACTTCAACTATATTGCATTCAATTGGTAGGAAGGAAGTTTCAAGAAGTCATACCCCTATAGTAATTTTGACACAATTAATGTGAGACCATTGCATATGAAAATTGCGAGTAGTCAACACTTATAACAAAATGAAGTAAACTATCATAGCATGCAATAATGACAAAATAATATAAAAACATGATGAAACGGAGTTGAATAGACATGCGATCATCTGCAATACGCACTGGACACCGTTACACATAGCTCAGTTGGCACTAGTGATACATTAGCATCCACTCGATTAATAGTTCGAGTCTCCATAATGCCTTCTATGCAAGACTTGTGAAAGATCGAAGAGATCAAATAATTTAATAGTAAGAAGATAAAAAATCTTTGAAAGTCAAGAGACCAAGATTGGACAAACAAAAAAGTCGAAAGACGAACATTATAAAAATTCAAGAACTAAAGTCCGACATTTTAAAATTTTAAAGATTAAAGTTGAAAATTTGGAAGGTCGCACAGTAAAAGGACCAAAATTATATTTTAACCTAGAAGATAATATTCAAATGACAAAATAGCAAATAGTGAGTGCTCAAATTTGACCGTTTAAAACTACCAAGTAAAAAAACTTTGACCTTATTCCAAACAAATTAGGTGCTTTCAACTGTAAATATATCAAATTCCGATTAATGTCAACTAAGTTATGTTTGAATCTTCAACCCCAAATGTTATTGAATAAAAAAAAAAAAAAAAAAAAAAACTATAAGTTAGATACCAAACAAAATCTTGTTACACATTTCCAACCTCAATGAATAGATATTAATTAACAAAAACAATGAGAAGAATAAGCTGATATTTCATTGTAATGTTGGAAAAGAATCCCAAGAATTTGAGTACTTTCTTATCTTTGAATCTTACTTGTGAAGCATTAACACATAATCTTCATCTAATAATTAAATAGTTTACAAAATTTTGATTTAAAAAAAAAAACAGAAGTGGAATATGCAAGAGATAATTCTTGCACTAACTCTACCCTCTTGTACTTGCTTGCTTCATTATCTTATCTACAAAACAAATTCACCCCATTTAAGCATCAGTATCACAAACCTTCTTTCTGGCTATCAATGTCAATGGCATTCACAAGGGAAACCAGTTCAATATTATCGACTTCAGAAGTCTCGTTATCGACTTCCTCAATCGGCAGTTCGGTAAGAAGAATCGTAGAACTAGGGTCACCTCTAGGCACCAAAAACAGCATACAAAGGGGAGCGAGCCTCAAGAAGTTCCTTACCAAAATGGCTAGCCATAGATTATGGAACTTCGTGCGTGTAACATTGAGGATATGGAGCAAGAAACCACCTCCCCACGATGCGGAGAGAAGTCCAACGTTATCGATCGACATAAGAAGAGCGAAGAACGTGCCAAAGATGCCTCTAGGGCAAAGCTTGGAGCTGAGGACTAGAAGAGGCATCCATTTAAGCCTGTTGATAAGCTGATGAACACTCTCATCTATGACAATAAAGAAATAATCTGGTACTCCTAATTTTAAGTTTAAGCGTAAAACCAGCAAGAAATCGAGCATCCCGGATAAACTGTATATCAATTGAGTCCAGAATAGCAAGTCTCTGAATTGATGATCTTTAAGAACATATTGGTACAGTAAAGCTCCTAAAAGAGACCCAGCTGAACCAATTGAGAAAATGAAACCAACATTTTCCTGCATAATAGTAGATACAAAGATCAAGTAAACAGAATTTTTTGAAAAAAAAAATAAAAAAAATCTTCTGGTTTAATGTGTTAATGTATTACTACTAAGGATGTTTTGGTTTTTGTATTACATTTTCTTAACTATAAATGTTTCTCATGTATCACTACTTCATATATCAATAATACACATTCCATTCTTCAATTTGGGCATCATTTCTCATTTATTCTCACAAAGAAGCGATCATGAGTATAATTCTCATTTATGAACTTCAACTTCGTCCAGCTCAAAGATCATTTGAAAATTAGAGAATTTTGTTAAACCACCAGGTTAGGTGTATAGAAACGACTTGACATGAACTCGAACACAAGATCTCTTGTTCTAATATTATATTGAATTATGAATCAACCAAAAAGCTTAAACCAACGAGTTGAGATAAATTTAATTATATCAACCAACAGACATACACTAGACAACAAACATGATTTTAATCTTTTCGACCTTAGTTCCGTACGAGCAAGTTAGAAAGATTGAGAAATAGAACCATCTGATTTGATTCGTTCTCAATAGCCATGTGATGATCATCTTAGGGTGCGCTTCGTTAGCTTGGAAGGCTAGGGGTTATAGTCGACGTTAATTCATCAATTTGAACGTCTCTAATTCAAAACCGAACGTTTGGCTAAGGTTTGAGTTGTCATATTTTGAGCCTTGTTTCATAACCATTTAATTATTGATTTTTGAAATTCAGCTTGTTTATTCATCATTCTTCTACGGCCAGTTTCGTGTTTCTGAAGAAAATATTTGAAATCTTAACCAAATTTCAAAACAAAAAATAAAATTTAGAAAGCTTACTCTTTTTTAGTTCTAAATTTGGATTAGCTTTTAAAAACATAAATAAAAAAAAATAGATAAGAAAACCAGGAAATCCATAAATAGTACTAATTTGTAGGCTTAATTTTCAAAAACAAAAATCAAATGATAATCAAACCGACCCTAGATATTACGACTCAATAATAAGAAATTTTACGATGGTGCACGATGAAGTCCAATGATGGAAAACTACCTGAGAGAATTTCGGACCATCTTTCGAGTCAGTATACCAATAAAACAGGCCTTCATTGATGTCAAGGCACAATGCAAGAGATAGATACATATAGAGGCATGGCCTCCAAACATTCGGGCTCTTTAACGTCGTCCACATTGCCTTCCCGGCAACGAAAAACTTATCGCTTACCTGATTCGCAAAGACGAAGTAAGAACAAGCGCAAAGGAAGACATTACAGATAACAGATGCCAAAAGAATACCTGTCTATAACTGAAATTTGGCACGTGAGGTTCATTCAGTAGAACTCCAACAAAAAATACAAGTCCTCCAGGGATTGTCAACAAACCATACACTCCCTATCAAAGAAGGAAAAAGTAACTAAATTTTCCAAGCAATGGAAGAGTCAAGCTTTGATAATTACAAGTATGAAGAAACAGAGAGTTTGAATGATAGTGAACCTTAGAGCCTATCAGATGAACAAGGATACCACTAATAGAGAATCCGAGTAATGCTCCGACGGAAGAACTCAAGGCGCACAAGCTTTGCAGATCAGCAGCAAGGCTTGGATGAAAGCTACTGTTCTGTGCTACACATGCATCTATGGTGACATCTGCAATGGCTACTCCGGCACTTCCCAACGTTAACAACAAAACCGCGAGTGGAAGATGGAGCTGTTCATGTAATGCTATCGAAAGCAAGGAAATCACACCAAGAAGGCCTGGTATAGAGAGAAATCAAATAGGGAAGTTCGGAACATTTCTACATCAAATAAACTTATAAATGGTATGTGCTTTTTTGAAATATAACAAGAGAGTGAGACCTTCAGATGCAGCTCTCTTGCACACAAGGAATAACTAACGACTCTATTTACAGACATTTCAAAAGGTTTCCTTACACTAGAAAGTTTCTTGCAGGTCATGAAAAATCTAAAATGTAACTCATGTCCAACAAATATTCTCCTAAAATATAAGAAGTTTGCAAAATTGGTTATTACTAATATTAGATAATATGGAGTTCCACTTCAAAATCAATCGGCGATAAGAGGAGTAGCCCACATATCTTATAAAAATGTAAAGAACGTCTCACCTTCTCAACGTGGGATAAGGTGAATATCTACAACATGCCCCTCAAAATAGTGTCACATTGAGAGCACCATCTTGGATCAGATCCAACTTTGGAAACTGAATTATCCGCTTACGTTTATCCACATGGGTCGGATCCAAATTTGTTGATCAAATAACCGCTTAGGTTTTAACCGTCTGGTATGGATCAAATACATGTTTAGGTTTAAACCACTTGGGTTGGCTCCACATTGGTGGACGAAATACCCATTTGGGGTCTGGTACTATATTAGATAAGATAGAGTTCCACCTTAAAACCAATTGATGATGAGGGAGTAACTCACATATCTGATAGATGTTGAAAACTTCCCCACATTTCCAATGTGGGACAAGGTGAGTATCTCCAACAACTAAATGAGGAGAAACTTAAGCATTTATTTTAAACGTATCCAAAGCAGGTTAAAACTAAAACACAAACTTAGAAAGGGTAACCAACATGTCTATCCAAAGTCTCAAAAGAAAAAACTCAAAGAAGACCATTTATGCTGGCAATTGATCTCAGAGAATAATATTTAAACAATTTTAACCAAAGTGAAGAACCTAAGATAATATAGAAACTAAGTAAATATCAAGAAAAAATTTCACTGCTAAGAGCCTTGAAGATCCTAAAGTTTCAAAGATTCAATACATACTTCTAAAATTACACATCCCAGTTGTGCATATTCAACATACTATCGAATCAAACAGAAACACGATGCTACGCTACAAGACGGCTTAAGATGTGTACCTGCGAAAACAAAGTAAGGCCGCCTGTGATATCCAAGAATGGGGACTAAATCAGTGAAAAGACCCCATATAGGCTTAACCATCCATGGAATTGAGGTAATGCCGGAATAAAACTGAGCTCCAGAGGGCTGCACTTTCTGAACATCCTTCATATAATACTTGGTCGCGACACGGTTAAGCGCTCCGCCCAATCCCTGACTAATTCCATAGACAATCACTACTCCAATCACAAAACTCCAATGCATTTCAGTAACAAGTGCTTTGAACCAATACAGAGCTGAGCCAATACAGCCACCAGACTCTTTCTGTGGCTCATCTTCTTCCAAATCTTCAGCAAAGACTTTAACCCTCTCTTCCTCCACCATCAGTGTATGATTTTTCTAGAGTTAAACAGCCAAATGAATATAAACAAGTTCAACAAAAACAGAGTTTCTTGAACTGGTCAAATCAAATTAACAAAACAGTTCTACGAAGAAGAAGAAGAAGAAAAGGTTCTTAAACTTCAAAATCTAAAGCAATGAAGAAACCCATTTATCAAATTTGAAATGCCCCAAATGGGTTCATCTCAAAACTACCCACCATTGATGAAAACTCAAAAGTTCTATAAAAGAGAAACAAAAAACCTAGGAGTTGCTTCAATTGACCACTAGCAAACTCAATTTCTCTCAAGAACTCGATCTGGGTGTGAGAAGAAACTATACTAATCTTCAGAATAGATAAGAAAAAATGATTTGAAATTCAAGAAGCTGAGCCATCTTCTTCCTAGAGGTGGTTTGACCAACCACAACTTGAAGAAAAGGGTAATACAAAAAACCCCCAATTTCAGATCTAGTTTTTTTACTGCTATAATTTATTTTTTTTATTTTTTTTTTCAGAATTTAATTTTCCAATTCAAATCTAAGAGGAAAGGGTAATAAATAACAGGATTCACACGGAAGCTGTCAAAGTTTCTTTTTTTTTTTTTTTTTTTTGAACTTGGTCAACAGAAGCATCAATAGCATTGGGGCAGAGTAGTACACACCCTTCTAAATGAGATTTGAATATCAGCTCTAATAAACATGAGGTATTCCTATCATTGAACAAAAACAAAATCACTAAAATGCAAGAGTTCAATAAATCAAATATTATTCCTTGAACAATTTTTATAACACTTTTCTTTTGATAGACTTCAAGAGCAAAAAAAAATTTAACAGTTTTTTCCACCAAAATTAAGTGCATCGTCTTTTGGTAGAAAATAGTAGAATAGAGAGGAGATGGAGGATTAACTAAAGTTTTCAACCAGGCTACGTTGGCCAAGCACAGTTAGAAAGATTATGAGAAATCCAGATAACCTTTTAAGTAAGATTTTCAAGAGCAAGTACAACAACAATGGGGACTTTCTGAGTGTCCCTATAGGTAATAACCCTTTTTTGACGTGGCGTAGCATCCTTGGATTCGCAAGGAGGGCTCTCCCTGGGTTTGTAGGGTCCCTCATGGAATGGATGGAAGGCGTGTCTCTAATTTGATGGTTATAGGTAGGTGTTGGAATCGGGAGCTTATAAGACTTATTTGATGCGAGTGATGCTGATGTTATTTTGAGTACGTCTCTGAGAGGGGTGCACAGAAAAGATGAGGTTATTTGGAATATAAGTTCTAATGGTCTCTTTTCAGTCAAGAGTGCTTATCACCTTGGCATCAATTTAGCCAATGATCATGTTCCCTCTTCTTGTAATAGTCAAGCTTGGGCTGGTTCTTGGAATAATATTTTGAGTGCTCAGATTCCCCCAAAGGTTAAAGTCGGGGCATGGAGTATTAATCTAATGCAATCCCTACTAAAAGTGATATCTATGCTAAATGGATTGATATCAATGTGTCTTGTTCGCTCTGTTGAAAAGGGAGGGAGACAAAATCTTCACATTCTTAAGGAGTGCAAATTTTCGGTTCAGGCTTGATGCTTCTTTTTCCCTAGAATACCTGTTTTTCCAAATCTTGTTCGTAATTTTGATTCAGGGATCACTTTTAAAATTGTTTGTTCTCTCAGGTGGATAAGAGGGAGCAGGAGAAAGCCCTGGTCCTTGTTTGGAGCCTCTGAGACTTTAGGAATATGTTGTCAACAACTGCATTCCAAGTGTGTTCAATGAGCTCCTTTTGATGTGTGAAAGAAACATTAACAATTTTTTTCTTAATTTTGCAGGTCAGCAGGTTCCTTCTAGTGGTGCCAAGTCTTCGATTGGAAGATGTTGGATTGCCCTCCCGATCGGTTGTTGAAAGTTGAATGTTATGCTTCTTTCTCCTCCCCCTTAAATAAGAGGGGAATTTGTTGGATTGTTCGAAAGGGTCCCCTAAATGTTGTGGTGGGCGATCGGGCTTCTCAATTTCTTCCTTAAAGTTGCTGGAGGGCTTGGTGGTTCTCGAGGGTCTCAAAACTATTGTTAATGCGGGGATTCCTTGGCTCCCTCCTATTTTGGTGGAGTCGAATTCTCTTGAGATTATCCGAGCAGTGAACAGAGAGATTCCTGACGTTTCTGAGCTCGGTTTGGTTATTAATGAGTTTATATTTGTGGCGTATGGAGTGGGTGTTTTGTCATTCTCTCATTGTAATAGGCTTTGTAATTTTGTGGTTGATGGTTTAGCGAAACTTTATGTTATGAATGATTTTGGTTAGTCTTGTTTTTCCTCGTCTGCTGAGTATTGGCTCCCTGGTGGAGGTTGATTGTAAAATGTTGGTTTCTTAATTGAATTCATCTTTCTCTCTAACAAAAAAAGTTTACAACGTAATGATCGATATTAATAGCGGTTGAGTAATTAACTACTTATTTAGTGATTAATATTAATCACTAGGTACTTAGAGTGATATATTTTATGAGAAGCTTGATGAAATAATTTGATAAAGACTTTAATAAATAAATGTTTATTATAAATAATTTGATAAGGACTTTCATAAATAACGGTTTATTATAAATGCAAATGAACCTTTTTTTTAAGAGTAGCGATTGAGTATTTCAGCCGTTCAATCCAAATATCTGGAGAGGTTTGGTTGAAGGGATACGTGGCAAGATCTGAACGGTTCCGTGCAAAGTGGGACAAAGCAATGCTACTTTTCTAATGGCGCCAAGATAGAATTTGTTTGTTTGTTTTGTTTGTTTTTTTTTTATTCTATTTTTTTGATTTAATCAAAACAGAGTGTTTAAAGGTAAACTTTGGGTCCCTGCCCCAAGCAAATCTCACGCTTAATCCAATTTATGGTGACGTCAGTTGGAAGTTTTTTTTTTTTTTTTTTTTTTTTTTTTTTTAATTGAGATTTATAAATAATATGTCACTTGCATCAAAACTAAACAAATAAAAAAATTTCAAACTTATTTATGTGCAGAGTGTTTTTGGAGGCTAGTAAAATTGTAGTAAATTAATTTTTAAATAATTGTTTATTATAAATTAAACTCATCCCTTCTAAAATTTAGATTATTTTTTCTATATTTGAATATTGAGACAAATAAAAATGAGTTACACAATATTTAGGATGTGTTTGAACCTCAATAATGTAAATCGGTCGGTTAGGTTATGATAATCCAACCAATGTCTACCTTTATCATAACCAACCGTTTATCTAAATTTATATATCCGTTTATTTAAATTTACATGTCAGTTTATCTAAACTTGTTACGTAACTTTAATATTATAAATAATATGGATATTTTTAATATTTTTAAGAATTATCATGAAATATCTAAAAGTTAATTTAAGAATAATTTGTCATAAGGAACCTAAGTTATGAAATATTTTTAAGATTTATCATGAAATATCTAGAAAATAAGATCTACAAATGTAAGAAAAAAATCCATAACTTAGGTTCGTTCATCATAATTATGTTATAAATAATTTTTACTTCAAACACTGTATGTTTGTAATAACTTGTCATCTACATTTGACATAAACGGTGCATCAACCACACCACACCGTCAACTATATCCTCTCTCTTTTTTTGGTTAAGTACTAAGAGGGATTAAAATTGACACACTTAGCAATTGCTTATACATTAAAATTTGTGTTAAATTTGTTTTCAGCTGAAGTATAATTTTTGTATGCTTAAACATTATTTGTCAACATGAACTAAACTATAATTGAAAAGTAAATTTAAGTTTTTAAAAAGGTTAAATTATCAAGAATATTCCTGGACTATGGTCATTTTTGAAATGTACAAAAAATATCATGAACCTCACAAAATATTTCAAAAATATTATTATTGTTAAATTTGGATGGAAACTATTAAAATTATGTTTTAAAAATACTCCGAACTTTTAAAAATTTCAAAAACATTCTTGTTCTTTGAAAAAATTGTTTTGGTAGATAATTTTTTATTTTTATATAAAAAAGATAAAATTTTGTTTCAAATACCCTGTCTCTTTAATTGTAAAGCATTTTTATCTTTGTATTTTTTAATTTTTTTTTTCCATATTAATTGTTTAGTTAATTAAATATATTTTTGATGCATAGGAAAATAATTAAATATTAGCTTAAACTAGCTAATACTTTTCAATCGGTCGTACTTATAGATGTAACATAGTTTAAATTTCAAAGTTAATGTCATATTTATAATTGATTAGAAGAAACTCATAGTTTGCAAATGAAGTTTGAATTCTAGTATTGGTTTTGATATAATGATAAAAAAAAAAAAAAACCAATTTAAAAACGATTATGAATTTATTGTATATCTCTAGAGTTTGACATTAAATTTAAATATTTGAGAAGTTAAATTTTTTAAATAATTAAAATTAAAAATCGATGTTATCAAATTTATATAACAATAAGTTATCATTCAAATGTAAATATATACCTACATTAATTTCCAATTTAGGTTTTAGAATTCATCCAAACAATTTTTTTTTTTTTTTTTCGAAAATTACAAGGAATTGTAATGGTTATGAAGTTTAAGGCTGTTGAGCTTAGTTGATCAATTTAGTACTTCGACTTTTTAAATGCTAATATATATTGAAGAAATATGCCACGAGAGAAGAAGAATTATCCCAGCAAAAAATTTTATTTTATCAACAAACATTTTATAAAGTTCATGGGTAATTTTGACTAATATAAATAATTATTGATCGAGTGAATGCTATTGGATCACTATTGACGGGCTATGTTCGCTTTAGTTTTTTTTTTTTTTAATCTTAATTGGGTAAAAACAAATATAGTAAAAATACTACTTTAATCAGTTCTATTAATTCGGTAAAAAAAACGCATAGCATTGATTTGATAAAGGCATCTCAATCTAGTATTTTGGGTTATATATATATATATAGTTTTAGTTTTTTAAAAGTAATACTCTGAAGACTTCAACAATTATCTTCAAAAATAAAATACTGGTTTAAATGAAAGAAAACAATGAGCCCAAATAATGATGTGATAGATTTAAGTGATAAATTTAAATGGAAAGGATTTTAACCCGTAACATTCTACTATATTTCTAAGGACGTGTTTGGCTAGGAGGAAAAGAGATAAAAGAAAGAAAGTAAGAATAAATTAATGATTAATAAAACGAAAACCCCACGAACGAAACGATAGGAAGGATCATTTCTCTCTCCTTTACGTTCTATCTCACAACTCCAAACATACCATCAGCTATAATAAAACCACACACTTACAAAGTCATTTTCACAACTATAATAAAACAATACCCTTGTAGAGTTATTTTCATTTTTTCTGACTAGTTAAGTATCAAAGAGAAACTAGCCATCTTTTACTAATTTTTTTGACAGTCAAATATAGGAGAGTTCAAAGACGATTTAACAAGTAAAAATAATAGATGCGAGGGGTAAGATACAACATTCATGGATAATAAAACAACATTTGATAAGGATTGCATGAAGCATGAGGAATATCAGATTCATCTATTTAGGCATTGTGAAAAGGCCACAAGAATTTGTGACCATCTTCTTAATACTTTCAACTGGAGCTTAGACCTGGCAACATACAAGATCTTACTCTTACTGCTTATACTGGACAATGAGGAAAAGAAAACATTCTGAAAGAGGAATGCCTTGCTCTTTGATGATCAGAAAAATGGAAAAGAAAACTTTATTGAATCCGTCATTATTCTTGCTATAACACGAGCTCACTCAATTCATCCATTCAACGATTATAACTTCTCCTCTTTATTTTTCCATTGGAGAAGTTTTTTTGTAATTCAGACTTTATCTTTTGATTTTTGTAACCTTGAATGAAAAGTATTTGTTTCTTTATCAAAAAAAAACAAGAAGATATAACTTGAAACAATCCTACTTTAAGAGATATAACCATTTTCATTGATAAAAGCATTCAAGAGTTTAAGGTACTCTATGGTTGGAGAAGAAGGCCATATGAGAGTGTTTGTTTGAGGATATCGACGAGCTATTATAAATGAGCTTTTACGATTCATATTCAAATAAGCACATCCAAACAAACTATTGTAATCACTCATTAACTGCAAACTCCTCTACAAATAACCATATCCAAATGAGTTATTACTAAAACTCAAATTTCTAATCACTCAAAATAATCTCTCATTTATAATCACTTAAAACAATCACTCAACAATACCACATCCAAACACCGTCTATGACATCAGACAACAATAAGGAACTTCTCTCCAAAAGAAAATTGTTAAGACTTGTAGGTTGAAAAGTTGGATTCGCCAAAAAGAATAGAATTAATATGGTAAATGTTTTTTGGAAATTGGGAAATTGAAGCTTCGCTCCATAATACCTGAGGTAATCACGCCCATTTCTAGGCTAGACATAGAGAAATATCAAAGGAATGTAGACACTGGAGGCGTCTACAAATTAATGTCATATGTGAGTCTCGAACTTAAGATTTTGAGAAATAGCACATCTTCAAAGCTCAAGCTTTCGACTACCGCGCCAGCCTTGATGGCTAATTAATATGGTAATGGTGTAAGACCTTGAATCTAAAAAGCATCTCAGTTGCTTTCAGGCAAATCTACCTACCTCAAGCTGAATAATAGAGCCCTGAAGTGTACATTCCCAAGACAGAGTGGGAACAAGAAATCCTCATTTGATCACCCCTCTTCAAGTTCATTATCTATGTTTTATCAATCAATCATTTATCCATTTTGATTTTTGCGATTTTCTTACACTTTGGCTTGTTAGGTACTTTGCTAACGATATTACAAATTGGCTCAGGGGCGGTTTTCCAGATAAAATGTGTGTTGTGCCAGCTATTTGAATAACAGTCTGGATGGACCCTCTCTCCAATAACTTCAATAGATAAGGCAAGTCACCAAATCTATTGAAGATGACACTTCATTAGCCAAGAAAGGGTTGAAATAGAGAAAACGGCTGATAGGTGCATCAAAAATAGCAGCGTCACACGTTTTCCCACATACTGTCTGAGAGTTGGAAGCACTCTTAAGTTCTTAACCAGATTATTTTTTTGTAATTATAAACTAGTAGCTGCTTTTTTCGTCTATTCATAAGAAATCAAACTTTCATTGAACAAATGAAAGAATACAAGGGTAATAACAAAAACAAGTCCGTAAGAAGTTGTTAGATCAACCACCACAATTATAGGCATCTTATGTTCGATTTCTGGGTGAGTTTTCCTTAACCCTTGGCTGAGAGTTTTATTTCTTCATGAAATTTTGTTCCTTATTCCAAAAAAATCAAATGAGTATCCATGAACATACAGAAACATATAAATCAATCTACAGACTATTTTGAAAATTATATCCAAGTCTTCATACTTCAATCCTCATTTTTTTTAATCAGTACTTTAGATGATTTCATCCATCCCCTTCATTTTCCAAGTCCAATCTGAACACCCCTTCAAAGTCAAGAGTAAGTTTTTGTAATTTTTGACCATCCTCTCAAAGATTTGACTTGGTAGGAATAGGAAAATTGGTATGAAAAAAAAGGAGAGATTCTTGGCGCCGATTTCCCGTAATAAGAAAAGAGAAGAGATTCTTAGGAAAGCCTTGGTCATTAGATTTACTGCCTCCTGGGGAAGGCACTTTCTAAAGTTATTTCCTAGTCTTCTTTCTTTATCTTGTGATCTCCTCTCCCCAATGATAAGTTGAATTTTATTTTTTTCTTCCCCCTTCTTGTTTTGCAGTTGTTCAAGACTGATAAATATTTGTTTCTCATCACAAGAAACAAACATAATGAAATCAATGAATTCAAAACCTACACATAGACTTTGAAGAACCATTCACTTAAGATTCAATCAAATGTATGTTCTAAAACTAAAACCCAGAGGTAAACAGAGAGAACCATAGCTTTGACTTTTAAAACAAATGAAAACTAGACAAATAACCAGAAATAATCAAGAACAACAACAATTAACACAGAATCCCTTTCAATCCCCAGCATAGTCCCTCAATCAAAGACACCATATCATTAGAGAACAAACAAAGCTTAAATAAGTAGGCAGCTTCTTATTTAATTTAGCATTTCAGATTGATATCAATCCTTCATAGAAGATCCTTATTCAACCAAGCACAACAAAATTTACAGTCATCTTAACTATCCCATCTTCAGATAATGAACATATATATAGTTTCAAATAGTAATTTCTGAGCTACAGCCTCAGAGTAACACGAAAGCAACCATACAGAGAAACACATGAACTAGTCTCGTACACAATCTTAAATATTTTAAGAAACAATACGACCAACAATAGGGTACTTAGCTTCGAATTTCTTCTCCCAGTCGTCGAGAACGCCGATCTCCTTCTCAGAGAGGCCTTCGAGCGAAGAGGTGATGTCTTCCTCGTTCTTGGTCATCTTGGCCAGAGCTCTGCTGGCGTCCTTGCCGGCGAACATGGCGTAGGCGCCGCCGGGACCGTAGAAAGAAACCCCTGTTGTGACGTCGAAGATGCGTCCCTTCAAAGCAACATAGATAGGTTTCGATGGATCTGTGCCATTGAAGGCAATCAATTGCTGAGGTGAAAACTCCATTAGCTTGAGAGAAGTTGATAGAATGAAATTCTGTAGCACGAAATGGAGAAATCAGCCTCTTTTATCTTCAACCTAGGAACAATAAATAAATAAATAAAATAAAATAATAAAGGGAAGGCGTGTGAGGGGGTATTTATTTAGCTCATGGTTTTGAGTATGGATGGTGTTTAAAATTCTTAATTTTGAAATAGATATTACAAATTATTTGATATATTAAGGAGTGTGTGATGATTCTAGGAAAAATATATAATTTGAGTCTATTAACTTATAACTCATTTTGACGTGAGTTTTTGCAAAAGAAGTGTAGTTAATAATTTGTTTGAATTGTCAAAGTGAATATAGCATAGCTGACATTATTGATGTCTTAACATCACTCGATCAATGGTTGAGTCTCTCTACTCTTTTTGTTGTATTCAAATAAAATGTTTTTTTAGTATAAATTGGGAGAGAATACCACAAATCCTATGTACATGGTGATACAAAGGGGACTCCACTGATTAAGTGGATGATAATGCATCACTAATACCAGTTGAGTTATGTGTCACTGTCGCACTTCAGAGGCAGTAGAATGGCGACTGTGCGGCACCAGTTGAGCTATGTGTCACTGTCGCACTTCAAAGGTAGTGGAATGACGACTGTGCCACACTTGCTCTAACCCGACGAGCAAGTCGGCCGAACAAAAATGGGAGAGCGGGTGGCACATCAGATGCAACCTCTATCACATACTTCGTGAAAAGATTTTCGAAAATGGGAGAAAAAGAGTTTTAGAAATGCTTTTGTCCTTGAAAGATATATGTCAAGATATAATAAGTGAGATATCAACGATTGCATTTATCATATAATAACTTTGTAGAAAGTAAACTTCAAGAAATCATACCACTATAGTACATTTTGACACATAATTGATGTGACACACTTGCATATGAAAATGGTGAAGAGTCAACACTTACAATTTAATGAATGAAACTATCCTAACATGCAATAATGACAAAATAACATAAAAGCATACTGAAACGGGGTTGAACGGGCATGGGGCTATGTGCAACACGCATTGGACAAGCATGACCGTCACACTATGCTTGCTTTGGTAAAAAAAAGTTTGAATAATATTTTTTGTAGACTGATTTTAATGACTAACTCGTTCGAATGTGGTTATAAATGAGTGAGTATGTTAAAGAATTAGAAATAGATGATTATTAATAAGTTGTTAAAAATGAATAATTATTTGAGTGGTTAGAAATGAATTATTATTTTGAGTAATCATAATAGATTGTTTAAATGATATTTGAAGATGAATCGTAAGAATTCATTTTTAATAGTTCATAGATAACTTTGAGTATCTAGAAGTAATGACAGTTAGAAGTTTGTTTGGATATAGTTTTTTAAAAAATTAGTTTGAGGTAGTTTTTAAGAATATTTAGAATCAAATGTATTTTAAGTAAAAATAGGAGAATTCGAGCATGTAACTTCATAATTTTTGAACATTTACCGATGTCGTTGAACTATTGTTCTTTTGACAAGACTATTTAGTAAATACTAATATCATACCAAACACCATAAAAAACTGTAATTATGGTTCGAAAACTGTGACTCATCCCAACTAACTAAACTTTATAACTTGTTCGGGTTGGAACCACAAACCCACAACCCTGCTCTCAAATAAATTTGGGTAAAAATAAATATGGCAAGAGTACTACTTTAATGAGTTCTATTAATTCGGTAAAAGAACGCATAGCATTGGTTTGATAAAGGCATCTCATAACGAAAGGAAATAATGAGCCCAAATAATGACTGAAGTTTTATGGGTTTTGAGTGATAGATTAATGGAAAGGATTTTAACTCATAACAAATCTAATAAAATCACTAGCTAGGAACAAGCTTGACGACTAACCTGAAAGGATAACAGAAAGAAATTAAGAGTAAATTAGCGTTGATAAAATGAAAATTTCAAGAACCAAACGTTAAAAATGAATCACTTTTTTTTTTCTTTCTATCATATCTCATCATTCCAAACATACGTTAGTAATGCAGTATAGTTTTAGCATGCTTTTGCAACTTTTAATGTTGTAATAATATCATTGGCATCCACTCGATCAGTTGTTCGAGTTTCTGTTGTGCCCTTTACATAAGATGTGTTGTGCCAATCTTTCATCCTGTAATAAATAAATAAATATATATATATATATATATATATATAATTTTTTTAGATTATAAAAATTAAAATTGAAATTTTAAAAGTTCAGCCACCCAAATACTTAAAAGATCTTTGATAATATATTAGTTTTTTTTTTTTTTTTGAAAGGACGGTAGTGTGCATTTCAAATCTTTCATGTAAGATATTATTTCATCCTATATTCCTTTAGCATTTATACGCTACTATTTATTCTTCTTTAGAATCAAAGTAAGAAACTATAAAGGGCTTTTTCTTTTTTGTTTTTACTTTGCCATATTTAAAAAATAATTTAAAAAAAATAATTAATACAAAAAGACAATGATATCCTCTTACCTTAACAACTACAGTATTAATACATACGTAGTAATTAAAGATTTAACTCCAATTCAAATTTTATTAGATCAACAATACATTTCAAAGACGTCATATTTATTAAAAATAAATTATAATACGAAAATGATAATATTTATAAAAATACTTTGCAGTTATGTTTGGTAGCAGGATATTATTTGTACAATCATTAATACACTAATTAATAAATTTTTGTTAAGAAAGATAACTCTCAATCTTATATGTAATGTATTATAAGAATTTGGTACTCTATACTAACGAAATATTTTATTATATCGTATATTACTATTAATATTAAACAATACAATAATAGTATTAGAAATACAGTATTTAATGGAAAATACGGTAGTTTTTTTAAAAAAAAATCTGCGAGGGCATTAATCGTGACTTTCGTAAATCGACCACTTCGACTTCTCTTTCCAAGTGATTACAGGCTTAGAAGATCGAAAGCCTTTCCGCTCACGGTTGGGACCTTGAACGCGCCTTTTCTTCTTTCACCGCCACCAATTCGGAATACTTCGCTTCCACCGATGACGGTGGCGGCAACGCCAATTCGGACCCTGCGACGCGCCAATTGCTCGAGAGATCTGAACCGCGGCAAAACGCCGCTCGGCCGTCGAGAACTCAGTGAGTACCGATCTGGTCGGAGTTAACTCCGATGAAGGAGTTGTTCATCACGCAGCCGCTCTTGTGTTCTTCCGATCTAGTCCTAACCACTGCCACCGGAACCGGTGAAGAAGAACTCCGGGAAACAGAGGAAATCGACGAAAACCCACCACTGAGAGAACAAGCACGACGCAAAGGAGGGAGAGAAAAACGAAAAAGGGAAAAGGTTGAAGGAAAACGGATTTTCTATATGAGGGTATAATGGGAATAGAGTAAATATATTTTAATAAATAATAATGAAAAAATAAAAATGTATTACTTTTCAAATATGCGGAACATTGTAAATACTTTCTAAAAGTGGCTATTTATTACAATTTCTCAACTATAAATTTAATTTATGCATTGAATTAATTTCAATTTTTAAATCTGCCAAAGAAAGAATCATTCTCCTATTTCTGTGGATCAAACCAATGTGTGTTATCACAATTTTTTTTTTTAATACAAATTTGGAGGAAGAATTACAAATACCGATTTTCAAGATCGAACGACACCAAACAATGAAATCACTGTGTTACTGATCCTTTTAGTACTAAATTATAACGTTTCTACTCTTAACACTTCATCAAAAACTGAAAATTGACTCAAATTTATCAAAAGTTTCAAAACTACTCATATTCTTTTAAAGATAAAATTATATAATTTTCAAAATGTGTAGTTCACCTTTTATAAATATTTCAAAATTATTGAAATTAGTTAAAAAAATTTGATGTAAAGTCACAGCCATGTGAATACTTTCATAGATAAAATGGAAGGAGTTTCTGCTTCCAAAGTAGTTTTGTAGTATTTGTGAAAAAGGCAATATACAACTTATATTTATTTATAAAATTTTATAAAATTGTGAGAAAGAGACCACAAACTCTATACTCGATACTATGCTCTCAAATAATATGAAGGCTAAATATCAATTTTCATAATCGAATCCATAACAATGAGAATGAATTAAATTCCAACCATTCAACTTATCAACATGTCACCAACTCTTTCGCTATATACAAATATTATTCAAGAGTTCTTTGCCGCCTTCCACAATTTGTAGAAAAGTATTGCTATAAATTGACAGTATTGATGGCTGAGAAGATTAAATGAAAACTTTATTTATGGATTAAATTAACAAAGGGCAAACAGACAGAAGCAAAATTAATTTGTTTTTTCCAAACTTATGACATTTTGGTCATGAACATATTCTAAAAACTAAAACTCTAGTTGATCTTGCATCTGCACAAAACATTAATCAGGGATAGTCAGATAAACCTCAATTTTGATAAGAATAAAATGCTTCTTAAGAAATGCTCAACCTAATAAATTCCCTTGTTTAGGGTTTATGATTTAGGGTTAAGAAATTGCAACAAAATCAAAAGTAGAAGAAGGCTGCCATCAAAGCTTAAAGGATGGTTGCATCAGCAAGAATACTGTGGTACAAGACTTCTCTGTTTAACAAGCTCATGGAGATCATGAACAATTTTAAATACAGCATCAGGTCTGGCAAGCCTCAATGCATTCTGTGACATGACCATCAGCTCATCCGCTTTAGGCCCGAACCAATTCGATACAATGCTGGCTATCTCTTTCGGAGATTTCGAAAACTTCCCGCATCCGTTTTCGACGACATACGGTACATTACCGGCTTCCTGAAAAAAAAAAAAAAAAACAAGTAATTTAATAAACGAATGTGACTGACGGGATAAGTAACTAGAACTCATCACCGGTTATGTTCGTTTTAGTTACATTTATGATGAGCAAAGATGACTGATATGTGAACGAAACGACCAAATCGCAATTCGTTAGTTTATGGTTGTGGAATATTGATACATGTGTTTCCTCAAGACTTGGTGGTCTCGATATTTAACTTAGAAACTAAGGAAGCAATTCTTTTCTAGTAATGATAACCACAATGTCGAAAGAATTGTTTGAAAATTTGGATTCCATAACAAAAAAACAGTCGAGCTATTCAAATCTCTCTGATAAGAAGGTTATCAGATAAGCTGACTAGAATCATAGAAACGTTTACTAAATTAAGGAAAGTTATGTCTTGCATTTTATTCAAATTCTCTGCATATAATTCATTTTCTCTCAAGTGGTGTGTTTGTTTTTGGTAAAAAATAGTGGAGCGGAAAGGAGTGGAGGGGTTAATGGTAGTTGGATACTTATTTGGAGATTGATGATAGTATTAGTAGTGATTGGGTAATTAATTACATGTTTGGGGATTGGTGTTAGTAGAGATTGGTTGAGTGATATGTTCGATGTAAAATTTGATGAGGTGGTTTGATAGAGGGTTTGATGAATGACTAACAGAGGTTGTTTAGAACCAAAAACAAACGAGTGAAGTAGTGGTTTACCACTCTTTTTCTATCCAAAACAAACACAGTCATATGTGAATTCTAACAAAATTTCACAAATCAAAACAAGTATCGGAAAACTATTTTTTTTAGATTTTAAATTTTAGTTTTGTTTTTAAAAACATAATAAGATGAAGTGGTCAAAGTAATGAAAACTATGTGTTGGAGTAATAGTTACAGGCTTAAATTTCAAAAATTAAATAGTTATCAAACCGAGCTTAAGCAATGAAAGTTTCAAATCTGCTAGTCTACTGAACTTTGAAGAGTTTAATCAGAAATTAAGCGGAACATGATGCAAATTAGTACAAAGAGGTTGCAAATCTCCACCCTCAATTGTGGTTGAACTAAAAAAATCAGAAATTAACCTGTCCGGCAATATAGGCATTCAGAATTATAGGAAGACCTCTTATCATGGCTTCAGCAATCGTACCTGGACCCGCCTACACAAGTGAACTTTTGGTAAGAGATGTTCATCGAAATCTAGCCCATACTAGCCAATCAGAAATTACCTTAGTAATAATGCAATCACAAGCTCCCATGCATTCCTCCATTTTTGTGACAAACCCCTTCACCTACAACAGTAGAGAAATTTTCTGTTTATTTGAATCGTCTTTAAGAATGAGTGTTCCTCCAGTAGACCAACCATAGAGCAAGTATTTACAGTCTTAATCTATCCTAGAAACTAGCTAGATTGAAACCTAATCTACGCCAAAAGAATAATAGTAACAACAAATCATGCAAGATGTAGCTCACTTTGATCAATCGAAGCCTCAACTCTAATATGCCCGAATTAGAGTATTAGAGTCGAAGCATAAAGGCGTTAGAGCACCCATTTTGATCAGCACTTCAGTAATAACATAGAATGAGGCAAGTCAAAACCAATTCCATAAAAGTTAAGTTCGCCTTTCAAGATTTTCCTATTAGAGACCCCGCTTGATATCTAGATCTATATCTATGTATATCAGATAGTTGCTCGCCCTTCTGCTCATAAGAAGGTAGGACAACATACGTGACTTTTTTTTTGATATCCTTAACTGTCTGGACCAGCTTACGAACCTTGACTATTGTCACGGGACATACCACCTGACCTTACAACATTTTGATGTCAAGTAGAAAATTAATTCCTATGAAAGTGGCCACCATGAATTGAACGCATCACTTTGATATCCGTGACTTTGACAAACCAATGCATGAGTTGAGATTCCCATGTCCCACCAACACTTTGAAAAAGTAGAGTTAAAAATGCCAAACAGTCAAAAGTGGGTTAAACTCAAAGTAGAATTCAAGTAAATATTATGATTCCATCAATGAAGAATTTTGTGTTCATTGTTTCATAGTTAAGAATGTGCTAGAAAATGGAAACCTATCTTCGAGTAAATATTATGATTCCATCAATGAAGAATTTTGTATGCATTGTTTCATAGTTAAGAATTTTGTGTTCATTGTTTCATAGTTAAGAATGTGCTCGAAAATGGAAACCTATCTTTTGTAAAGATACAACTCAAGACTATGCTATTTCAATATCAACAAAATCTATTTAGGTCTAGAAAAGCAATATGAAAATCCTTATGAAAACTTGATAACAAGCAGTATTCAAAACTGTGATCTAGGCAGAAATGAGGATTATAGACAGTTCATTACCTGGACAGGAACCTTCCAATCAATTGAAAGCAACCTGCCAGCGAGTTTCTTGTTGTGGCCGCAAATCACAAGAACTTGGCCTATTGGCTCTCCCTGATATTCATCAAACAACGCATTGCTCAATGCCTTAGCTGTAGCCTCAATGGGACCCATACCTTCCCCTCCTCCCATGAGCAACACGGCAGGAAGATTTTCATCCATGCCTAATTCTTTTCTCAACTCAATCTGCGATCATCACAGAACATGCAGGCTTTAATTCAAAATTCAGACCAGAATTCTATTCAATATCATATAACATGGTTAAAGACGAAGCTACATCGAATATATAAAAGAGGCTCATTTTACTGCAAAATTTCAGAGTTAATAAAGAAAGGGTTCCATTCTACTCGTGGTTGCAAAAAATATACAAGATTTATATTATGCTTGTCTTGAGGATCTAAGGAGTTAAACATTTAATATGCAGTAAGGAAATTGAGGAGTACTTTGGTAAGAAATGGAACGGCAGATCGTAAACAATTTACAAATTCCTAAAATAGAGGGACTTCGATTTGTTAGATAAGAAAATAACATAATAAATGACAAGCAATACAGAGTGGTACCGAAGGAAAACACAAGATCTTAGATCAATAGTTACCTTTGGACGAATAGGCTTAACGAAGGAAGGTCGTACAGGAAGGCCGTAAACCTTTAGTTTGGAAGGCTGGAGTCCAGCTTTCAAAGCCCTCTTTGCTACCTCCGTGGATGGGCAGTAGCATCTTGTTACAAGCTTATGAAACCTAAACAAAAGAGCACCGATAATGAAAACTTCGCCATGAAAAAGGGTCGATAAAATACCAAAAAGAATGACTAACCATGTAGGGTGGCAGGTGCTCAAATCCGTGACTACTGTGGTGAAAACAATTTTATTCAAGAGGCCCTTCGACCTCAAAATACGAAGAGGAACATGCTGCATCAGAGGATGCACACTAATAATAATATCCGGCCGGTATTTCATCATTCCTTTCGCCACCTCTCTGGGATATGATGTTGAAAATCAGATAAATCTAATGAGATAGAACAACTCAAAAGAACCAAAAATGACAACCACCGGCCTATTTTTTAAGCCCTTCAGATTAATCACTAGGAAATCTAAAAGCAACGATCAGAAGGGAAAAGCAGAAACACTCACCGAGCTATAAATGTGGAAGTTGCAGCAAAATTTGACTGGTGAATCACTTTTGGAGCAGTCACATAGTAAGTCATCTTCCACAATGTGCCATGTTTCACCAAGAAGTTATAGCTTCTTGGTAATTGATTGAAAGGCCAAGGAGTATGCTCCGTCCATAAATCAGTTACAAACACCTGCAATCGTCACATTTGATACAGGTAAAGCTAAAATATAATATGCTTTCCTTAAACCTCCAATGAATCTTTTTGTATATATTTGTGTCTATTCAGACCAGCTTACATGCACAATACAGTCTTATTTTACAATATTTAGATGTCAAGAAAATTCATAAAAAATTAATTCAAGTGATCACTATGGATTGAATCTTGACCACTAGGTTACTCTACTAAATGTCATAGGAATGAAATTCTAAACTACCATATAGGAACATTCAATTGATTTATTGAAAATTCAACACACGCAATGAAAATTAAACGATTCTAACCACAAAACCATGAAAACAAACCTCATAATCGTTACCAAATTCTTGATTGAAGGCAGCCTTGATTGCCTCAGCAGAAGCTCGATGACCCCCACCAGTGTCGCTCATCAAAATAAGAACTCGTTTGGGGTTATCAGCCTGGACTCCATTGAATGGCAGCGTCCCATCCTGCGATACGCCGAACCCATCGTCTCTAACCCCATTAGCTTCATTTGAAACGCCACCCAACGAAGCAAATCCAAGTGGGGGTTTGTCACAATGAAACCTTATAACACTATTGAACTCGTTCAGAAACCTTCTTATGCTCGAGCTACCTCTCGAACTCAAACTCAAGAAAACTCCAGACCTGGGCTGCCCTTTCGCACACCGATAGTTTTCAAATGGGTTCAAGTAAACAGAGTTTGAAGCACACTTATCAGAATTGGAGCTCAGAATGTTCGAACTAAAGGAAAAACCGAGTTGAGAAACAAAATCGAAAACAGAAGCGTTTTCTTGGACTAGGGTAGATGGATTACGCATATTTTGCAGGTAATCTAAGATACATGGAGATCAAGGAAATGGGTGTAATGCAAAATAAAAATAAAAATGGAAGGAATTCACAGTAGAAAAATTGGAAAGAAAAGGGAAGTTGTGGGAGTGATTGAGAGCCACAAAGAGAAGATGAAGCGAAGGAGGTTGTGGATGTGAGTATTTATATTGGTGTATTTTGACGCTGGGGGTTGAAGTGGCGCCTAGTTTTCACAGCTCGCAATCGAAAAGTATATTCCATTGAAGATGGAAATTGATACCTAACCCAATTGTGTTGGGTTTACATTAGTCATTTCTCTTAATCCCCACCGGCCATTGCAATTCTCGTTCAAAACCCCAATACAATGGGAAGTAAATTTTACGCCTCTTCTTTATTTCTCCAAATACTCTTACTTGTCCCCAAAAAAAAAAAAAATATATATATATATATATATATATATTTGTGATCGATGTTTAGATTGAAATTTTAAGAATATTTTGAATTAGTGAATATTTAAAATTATTATTTAGAATGAGAAATTATTTTGAATATTTAGGAGTAGTGATTGCTTTCAAAAGTTTGTTTCGATATAATTTTTAAGAATATTTCAAATTAGTATTTAGAATGAGGAATATTTTGAATATTTTTAAATAATGATAAGTAGTGATTGCAATAAAAAAAACATGTTTGGAGATAGTTTTTAAGAATATTTGGAATAAAATTTTATTTTTAATATTTAAAAGTAATGATTAAAGTCAAAAACTTGTTTGGATGTACTTTTAAAGAGTATTTAGAATTATGGTTTCTTTTGAATATTTAAAAGTAATGATTACCATCAAAATCTCGTTTGAATGTAATTTTTTTAAAAAATATTTAGTAGATGGTAGTTTGAAAAGCTATTCAAATCTTATAACAAACATTCCCTAAAATTTACAAAGCTGATAACTTTTTAAGGAGAAAATAATATTAATTCACAATAAAACTAAGTTTAGGCTAGAATGAAACCAACTTAAATGATTTAAAATAAAACAAATCAAAAAATTCATACATTAAAATGAAATGTTTGAATATTTCTAAACCAAAATGATATTTTAAACTAGAAAAACCAAATCATTCACCTTAGGGGGTATTTGGATTTAGAGAAGAGGAAAAGTTCAACTTTTTGTTTGTTTTTAGGACATCACAACTTCTCACTAACTTTTCGTTTATTTTTCTTAAACTTCTCTTCATTCTTTCATCGAAATTTATATCAAATTTTACCTAAAATAAACTTATTTTCTTTAAAACAAAAATTAAAAATTTTCTTTTTCCAATCTCTCCCTACTAGAACACAAATTCCCGAACAAAAATTTTATAACTTTGAATCACATCATTTCCTCGTCTTCCTTCTCCTCCTCTATTTTTCTCTCATCTTATCAACCTCAAAATCAAAACGTGCTCGAAAAGTCGGTCAGGAATCCATTGTTACAATTGGCATGTTTTATTTGCTTGGACCTTTTCTTCAGCTCTGTAGAGTCATCATTACCTACCGTTGTTAGAAGTTTGAAAATGTTTTCGTGTCCAACTGATTCATAGTGCTCATGAAACGAATGTGATTTTCAATACAAAAACCATGCTCCACCTAAAACTAGCAAAATTCCAAATTCAAAATGTGAAAAACGTAACTATTTTTTAATATAAGTTAGACGACCCATTTATTATAAATTGCGTTTAATATACGAGTATAAATAATAATAATAATAATTAAGGTTTAATTTCTTTTAAAAAAAACATCATTAAAAGAAGGGAATTTAACATGGATATTCAAGTAGGAAATAATTATTACATTTTTATCCCAAATTGATCTTAATTGCAAAGATATCCAAATGATTTTTTATACATAA
>JBBMEG010000015.1:6198483-6211416 GCA_037832605.1 Cyclanthera cordifolia | reverse complement strand
CCAAGCTCAAATTCCTCCAAATTTCAGGTTAGAACACTGTGATACAATCACCTTCAAAGCTTTGTAGTATAGGAATGAATAACAAATAAAATTAGAAATATCTTTTTATTTATTTTTTCAAACAATTAAATAGTAATCTAATCTTTTCTCATAATTACTTGTTGAGCAAATTCTTATTTTCTGTTTCGAATTATCTAGTAGGGGATATTGACGTAATAAGGAAACCATTATCAACAGTGGTCATTTGTAGCTTAGCTATATGGATAATTAACGAGAGAAGACCAATGGAGAAAATGAAATCTAATCATTAACGAAATCAAAGAAAATAATACAAAGATATTATTGATGAAACAATCCTTAGGGGCCTAAAAAGTATAGCACAAAAGCTAAATTACATCGAGTGGAGATTCTATGAAACAAGATTAAGTAAAAGCTCCTCCACTCTAGATTTGCAATTCTAGATTAAGCAAAGATTAAATTGTAGATCTTAGAGTGATTGCTTCTGTTAAAAAGATCGCCCATTGGTGAGTTGTTTTGAACATGAAAACAATGTGAAGAATTAGATGATGGATAATTAACCAGAGAAGACTATTGTAGATGGAGAAAATGAAATCAGATCATTAATGAAATCAAGGAAAATAATACAAAGATATTATTGATAAAACAATCCTAGGGGGCCTAAAAAGTATAGCTCAAAAACTAAATTACTTTGAGTGGAGATTCTATGAAAGAGGAGGATTAACTAGAAGCTCCTCCACTCTAGGTTTGCAATTCTAGATTAAGCAAAGATGAACTTGTAGATCTTAGAGAAGTCATAAGAGATACTGTTGGAGATTGTTGAAGATACTCACCTTGTGGCAAATGTCCCACATTGGTAAGGTGGAGGTTCTTCAACATATATATAAGATAGAGTGGACTACTCCCTCTCATTGCCAATTGGTTTTAAGATGGATGCTCACACTATCTAGTTTCTATGGTATTGAGTGAGCCAAAGCAGGTATGTTGGAGATTGTTGGAATACTCACCAATTACTCTTTTTCATGAAGATGCTTTGTTTCGGCTTATTGATTACTTGTTAAAGATTCTGAAGTCAAAAGTTAGATAATAAGTTTAAATCTATTACTGGTCAACGAATAACTTATGTTTTATAGTTATTTACATCCTTGTGCTTCCAAATACTTTGTTTTGTTTTTAGGATTTCTCAATATATATTTTTAGTACTATAAAATAGATCGAAATACTAGAACCATTTATCAAGTAGATGCACTACGATATCACTAGTGTTAGCTGAGCTACGCTAGTAATTCACATATATATATTTCTTCCTAATTTCTCATATTTACACACTTTGTAAACATTGTAAATATGTTAATTTTGTCACTTGTAATTCACATAATCAATCAGAGATCTCCATTTGTTTTGTCTTGCTTTTTTTTTTTTCAATTATTTTGTTGTTGTTTTGCTATATCCATATTTAATAAAATCTTTAACATATTTTTTAAATTGCTAAAACTCGATTGATAACCATTTCTTAATTTTTTTGGTTTTTGAAATTTAAGTTTACAACTATTATTTCAATATATATTTTTTATGATTTTATGTCTACATCTTTACTTGTAATTTTAACAATAAAACTAAAATTTAAAAGCTAAACAAAATAGTTTCGTAATACTTGGGTTTGGTTTATAAATTTTAGTTAGGATCCATATACTGTGAAACATCCGTAAAAACTTCAAGTAAATATAAACTTAATTAAAATTTAAAAGTTAAGTGGTTATCAAACTGAAAGTAATATGTTTGATTTTTAATGGAAGCTTAGGTGCCTGTTATGACTAAGCTTTTAAAAAATAAAAATAAAAATCCTAACAATTCCATGTATATGATGCGCGTGAAAAAAAACCCTATACACGTGATAAAATTTGATTAAAAAAAAATAGTTAATATATGTGTTCCACAATTTGATATTTATAATAAAATTCAAAAAAAAAAAACTATTGTCAAAAAATAATTATAAGTATAGATAAATTTAAAATATTAGTAATTATAGTCATTAGTACGTTTTAATACTAATAATATTATATTATAAGAAAATATGTGTATTCATTAATAGAATGTCTTCCTTTATTAAAAAAAAAAAAAAAAAAAGGTCGTAGATCCATTCTCATTAAAAAAAAAACACAGAAAGTATAATAAATGGGCTGATTTACGTATTTACGGCCCAAAATGGAAGAAGATGGAAAGCCCAGTATGGAAGTGAAATGAATTGAGCATTGGGTCCATGACGGTACGTTTTGATTTCCAGTAATGCCACTGTGTTCATCTCTTCCACATAGAAGATCGTACAATTTCGCGATTGGGGACAATGGCGAGCGACGAAGAGAGACTTCTGGAGCACCAGCTGGAGCTTCAATTGCACGAGCAGAGAGATTCTCTCGCCGCTTTACAGGATGCTCTAGCTTCCGACGCCTCCAATCCCGAGCTTCTTGCGGTACATTGTATTTCTTCAATATGAATTCCGTTTGGTTATGGAGTCAATCCGTGAGAGAAATCAATGAACTCGATTTTTGGTTCTTATTGATTTGATTACCTGATTTTGATGTCAAGGTTCATGACGAGCTTGTTCAAGCAATTAAAGATGCTGAGGAAGGGCTTCTTCTTCTCAAGCGTGCTAGGTTATTACGAGAAGCAGATTCGGTGTTGCGTGGATTTGATTGTAACGCCGTTGCGGCGGAGGATGTTAAGGTTGAGTCTCTTGATCCTCCGGATGTCGAGCCTGAACCTTTAGAGGATCGCACTTTCATCGTTGGATCGAAATGTAGATTCCGGCACACCGATGGACGTTGGTATGATGGTGAAATTGTTGGAATTGATGGTTCTAATTCTGCGAAAATTTCTTTCCTCACGCCTACAACTGATAATATGTTGGTAAGCAGTTGAAGGACCCTATGTTTCAGATTTTGCGAAACTATTTATTATTATTATTAGTATTACTTCACCACCTGACATTTCTTTCTTTTTGAAGTGTGTTTTTGCGCATATTTATCATTTGTACTGTAGCTTCTATATGGTTGCGGTTTTCTTCTTTTTTTGTGTGTGGAAACTCAACTCTTCTTGCCTATAATACCGAGTATCAGTTTGCAGAATACTTCCTAGATTAGTTTGAATGAGTGTTAGCAATTACTCGGATTTTGACTCAACTAAACTATCGAGCAATCACTTGTTTTTCTCGCATCACGATACTAATGCTACAATCTACATAACAACACCAAAGTGCAGATATGCAAGTTCTTCTTACAGCAAAGATGTCGATTTGGCACTAACTGTCGCTTATCACATGGTATGTCTATTCTTTCACCATGTAGATCCAACAACTCTTTTAAGAAAAGCCCTCCTCTTGTTTCATGGTTGTTCCAACCAGCAATACTTATCTTTAGATGCTAGGATGGCACGTATCAATTCTATTTAATAAAGGACTTGCAGAATTAAAATGATGATGAAATTCCTGCATCGGTCCGGGATTAAGAAAGGTTCTCTTACGTAAGAATCCAGCACAAAAAAAATATATTTGTAGTGCTGTTTGGTATTCATGGCGGTGAATCTGTAATCATCTTTGTTCCTAATAGAAGAATGGGAGTAAAGTTTAGATCTTCTACAACGATTAGTATTTCTTACTTCTCCTTGAGATAGAAACAATTTTATTTCTATTAAAAGAAGAATGTAAGAGGTAGTGACTAGATCCCCAACCCTAGAACTAAAGATAATGGAGATTACACTGAAGAAAAACTGTCACGCAATTGTGAACTGAAGCTATTTCACCAAAGAGAGGGAAGAGAGAAACGTTCATGGATATATCTATAATTCTTACTCTTTGAAAATTTAAATCCACATTTTTTTATGCTTTAGGTAAGTGCCTGTGATGATCGAACTTCTAGAACTCCCCTTCAATGCAACTGTCTATATTTGTAAATGTCTTGCATGATACATTCTATGACTTTACTTTATGTAACACTAGATAGTTTTGTCCTTCAACATATTTCAAAAATACATGTTGCATTTTACTTCAGTTTTATTAGTATTATGATCATGAATCTTTTCCCCTTGATTAACTTTTGCCATTCTATTTGAACTGAGTTGGACCTACCCTAGTTTTTTAATTCGCCCTAATAACCATGACACTATTCTCAATTAGTTTTTTCCCTTCTGTCAATCATAAAAGTCAATAGCCATGCTGCTATTCTCAACTAGGTTCTTGTTCTTCTGTATAATATGTACCATAATAGGCAATGTCTATCCTGTTATCAATTAGCTGAGAGAGTTCTTCATGTGCAGGAATGGATATCCCATTAGCCTCCCTTAGGAGATATGTGCCTACAATTTGGAATCAGTCATTGGCAGGGTCCAATATTTGGGCTCTATCATCTAGGAATGGCATTTGGAGGCATGCTGAACTTGAATCTTGGGATGGTGCTCTTCAAGTTGCCCAAGTTGTTTTTAAAGATGATGGGTCCTCTCAAAATCTTGGGCCAGAGGATATAGCATTATCTGAGTATGCTCAAATTAGTGATGGTGACGAAACCGATTCCAGTTTGGAGCAGTCCGACTCTAGTGATTACGAAGAGGATGATTTGGAAGGTGTGGGATTTCTAGAAAGTTCTACCCAGCAGAGGGGAATCCAAACTGAGACCACTATATTTGCAAATTGGGAAAACCATACCCGGGGAATCGCTTCCAAGATGATGGCTAATATGGGCTATCGTGAAGGGATGGGTTTAGGTGCATCTGGGCAGGGGATACTAAATCCTATCCTTGTCAAAGCTCTTCCAGAAAAGCAATCTCTTGATCATGCTCTAGAGTCTCAAAAAGAAAAGACCACAAACGACACGAATAACGGTAAGAAGCGAAGTAGAGGTGGTAAGAGGAAACGTGAGAAGAAGTTCGCTGCAGCAACCCGGGCAGCGAAAGGGAAGGAGGAAGAAGAGTCAAGACCTGATGTGTTTAATCTGATCAACAACCACCTTGCAATGCATAATGGAACATCAAATGATGGATCCATGAAGAAACAGAAAGATAAAGGTTCAGCAGATGGGAAGAAGGTAGATAGACGAACACTGATCGCATATGATGATGAGGTGAAAGACCTGCGAATACGAATAGAGAAGCTTGAAGAAATGGTGAACAGAAATAAGAATGAGAAAGTAGTTTATGAAGCTGCATTAAGAAAGCTGAATGAGACCCGCAAAGCTTTGGCCGAGACCGAGGCAGCTCATGCGTCTGCGTCGAATGCAGTTACAAGCAGAGAAAAAGAAAAAAAATGGTTGAAGTTTTAAGATGACTTGAATTTTATTGTATAATGATAGCTCAGCTGGTAGAAGATTCATTTCTCTCTTTGAAACTGCTACTTCACATGAATTATTGAGATGAATCGTGACTTGTATTCTGTGGCGGTTGGAGTATTTTCATTCAGGCTCAAACTAGGATTATTCAACCTTATATTTATATTTGGGAATATCATACTTTTATTAGATTGTATATTTGCAGCTATCATGAAATGTGGGTGTGTCTGGGGAGAAGAATGAGAATGTTTCTCATGGATGGAATGCGATTTAGGATAACCTATTTATTTCTCTCCTTCCCTTTTGCTTGTCGCGTCCTCTTCCTCTAGCTCTTTTAGGGTTTTTTTTTTGGATAACCGGTCATCGAAGGTACTACTCCCATTGGACTTGTCAAATTGGCTTTAAATAAAGTTTACTATATTTGAAAGGTTTGATATTACGTTTCATGATCCTAATTTAAGGTACTTCAAGGATATTCTAGTTTAAGCGCTTTCCAGCGATATCAAACGTAAGTTGTCTAAAAAAACATGTCTCAAATACTTCATGTTGCAACTACTGAGCAGCTCCTCAAGACTTTAGCTCATTAGTTATAACCGATTAAAGTAAACACATTTGAATTCAAGTTATTTGGATACTGCTTGATTTAACTTGCATAAATTTGAATTGGTGTGCTAAATCCATCGATCGAAGTCCAAACATATAAAATATCTTTATATTTGGATTGATTCAGCTCAATAATTTATGTCCAACTATTAAGTTTGGTTGATCCAATTTATTTATAAGCCTCAACTTGAAATAAGTAATAGAATATATGTAAGGCTAAATACAAAATATAGTTCCTAATCTTTTAAGCTTTCCTTTTAGATTTGCAACTATTCGTTTAATAGGCTCAATGTTAAACATAAGGAAAATGACCATGGATGTCAAATTTAAGCAAACTTACTCCAATTGTAGACTTTTTTTTTTTTTTTTTGTTAATAGATAAGTTGGTTCCTAAGTACACTTAGGTTGAGCAGAGAGGATACAATTCCAATATTGTTGAATTAAAAAAAAAATAATTGAGGGAAGAGATTTTTACTTATGAATTTTGGATATGAATATGCACTTAATTTAATTATTACTCTTATCGTCAAAAGCTTACACGTTAAAACGCTTTCAACTCAACTAACAAAATATACTTTGACATTAAATCATACTTATTCCACAATTTGTGACCATAAAATTTGATGAACAAATAACCCCATAAACTAATAAGGAAACTAAAACTAAAACGATGAGTAAAATAAAATAAAATAAAATAAAAAACTATATAACTTAAAGCAATCTTTTATTGATCTGCTTTGCTTTAATTTTGACGTACTCTTCCAAAGCGAATAACATTAAGCTTCCGTTTCAATTGCCGCAACTTTTTCTTATCTTCTGGTTCACACCAAATCAACCATTAGCCTAAAATAGTGGAGTAAAGAGGAAGAGTTAATTACAATTAAAATAATTAAACTATTTGATTGAAAATTCATTTTAATTGCGGTTGAAATAGTTTAACGTGAAATTTGATGAAAGATATGCAAAATTTTATAAAAAGTTTGATAGGTGGTTAATAATATAAACGAGTGGTGTTTCTGTGGTAGTAGTGGTTTACCACTCTTGTTGTACAAAAAACAAACAGAGCCTTAAAAAGCATTCAGGAATCAAACCAAGCAAACTCCAAAATTATCTACTAAATTATCTCTCTGTTAACAGTTCGGTATATCATAGAAAGTTCTTTGAATTACAATAACCCGATCTGTCTTACATTTTGAAGATCTATATGAACCATGATTTAAATTGGAGAACCAATAATTTATCATACATCTTGTCCTGGCAAATACAAGTCCTAATTAACAAACATATGTGTTCATAACAACATAGTTCAATTGCCCCCACATGAAGTAGAACTCAAAAAAAGTTAATAAACATATTATACTAACTGGGATGGTTTTCGTTACCCACGTTACCCCAACTTTGAGTGTCCTATCCTTAGCTTTAAAAACCTTTTTTAGTTCATCATAACTTCACGAGTATACATCTATATCGATTGAGTAACTGCTCTTGTTTATATATCGAAAAACTTTCTATCCATAAACTCAACTCAAGATGACATTCCAAACTTTACTTATAAGGTGGTCGCCTTTATTATTAGATAGTATAAGATTCTACATCAAAAAACAATGGATAGTGAGTAGAGTAACTTACCTATCAGATAAATGTGTTCAAAATTTTTATAGAAAAAGATCACAAGATGAATATTTTCAACAATGTGTAAGATACTCAAACAATAAAAGACCAAAATCAAATCACTTTCAAACCAATAAAAAATCTAAAGTAACCAACAAAAATCCAGATGACTAAAGATAATATTAGACACGAAGTCTAAATGAAACTAAACGGTCAGAAACTTTTCCAAGAGGCCACCATCAAGTTTTTTGGGCAAAACAATATAAAATTCTTTATTGAATAGTAAAATTACAGATGAATATTTATAATGAGCCACGCCGTTGGTAGGCCCACAACACATACTCAGCTCCATTCCAGAAACAACCCACCGAAAAAAAAGAACCGCCGCCGCCGTCCCCACCACCATTGACGGCATCCAGTTTCTCAGTTAACAGGTCATTTATAATCATACAGATGCTGCCAATTAACCAACACAGGTTCATAGTTCAACAACTAATGAAAGTAATCCCTCCCCTCATCTAACAGGATTATAGTCAAACAGACTCAATTATAGACCGAAATCCTGTGCCGTGTGATCTTGAAAGCAAATAAAATTCCGATTCAATTACTAAAAAATCTCGAGCATTCTCACTGTCAATTATCATCCACAATCACGAAATCGGATAATCTTTTCTATATTTTATAACTACGGAACTATCAGAATCAGTAAAGAAAAAGAAGAATTATTCATGATCTGAGAAAGACTGGGAGATTTTACCGCTAATCGAATCGAATTAGTTATCGTCGTCGTTGCCAGGTTTGTGGTGATTCACCTTCGCACATGATAATCCACGCGCCAATGACGGCGCGTCCACAACTGTCGCCGAAGACATCTCCATCTGGCAAATCCGGACAGCTCCGATCAGTCTCTCCGGTAGCTCCTCCTCCGTCTGTCCCTCCACCAGAAATCCCATATCTACAGTTACGTTGGTGACGTATCCAAGCGCGAGATGCAAAATCGCACTGGCTATCGTCGAGCTACCCATATCTACGTCAATCTCCAAATAGTTAGGTCCTCTGTGGTAATTGCACGTCAATGCCTTCCCTAACAAACACGCACTGTAATTTCCTACCGCTTTCTTGACGATCCACGGCCCTTTCACGATCCGATTCACTAATTTCAACCGTTGATTTCTGAACGAATTATCGCCATTGATGAATCGATGAAGAAGAGAGCCAGATGGAATCGGATCCTCTGTAGCAAAGTAGAACACGGCACTGTACTGATCCTTCCCAGGGACTTGAATGTTAACCGCAATAATGAAGCTCTTCAACGACTGACCTAGGGCTTGCGCTCTCCTCAACGCCTGTCCAACGCGATTGTCAGGACGAGCGAGAACGTTATCGAGCTTTGTACTCGTTTTCAGCCAATCGACACCAGCGGGGGAAAGAAGGTAATCTCCGGACGGAGATTTTTGACGCTTCGTCAAATAGTTCTTAGAACGAAGAGAGAACAGATCGCCAGGCGGCGATGCCCAGCCATTTATCCCGTTCTGAAGGTCCACGAGGGGTAAGGATCCGCCGTTGATCGACTCGGAAATCCAATCAACCTTCGCCGTCGACTCGCCGTGTTCCGAACACTTCCCGGCCGGTTCTCCGATTATGCTCCGATGACTTTGCTTCTGCTTCGTAGGGCACATGGTTCTCCAGTACTCTTCTCTTTCTCTCTCTTCTACTTTAGATTTTCTCTCTCTAAATGGACTATTTCATCTCCTTTTATCTCTGCGAGTGAGGCCCACAGTGAAAGTATTTCAACCAAATGTGGCTATGAAACGGAATAGATAGATTGCCCCTACTTTTTAAGTTAATTACGTGATTGCCATTAATATTTCATTATTAACATTGGACGGCTTGAGTATATTTACCGAAATTAAATATCTTAATGAATCTTTATCGTTTTAATTTAATAAAAATAAAATTTAGAAAATGCACGCTTTCTATCTTTCGTTTTCACGTATGCACGTGAGTTATCTCAAGATCAATCAAAATCTTTAAAATCATTCGTATTGTTTCTTTATAAATATAGTTAGATACAAAAAAAACATATATGTGTATATATATTATATAGTTTGAGTAATACTTATTTATATTTATATATATATTATATAGTTTGGGAAATATTTAGATGATGGAAAGATGACAAGTATGAGATTGAGAATTTGATTGTTCAACCTTCCAACAAATCGATAGTTTCTAAAAGTTTTGGATTTTAAAACCTTGCTTAATGGTTATATAATTCTTTTAATTTTAAAAATTAAAATTATAAACGAAACATTTTGTTAAAATGTTCTTACTTTTCAAAGGTGAAGCTATACTTTAAATATTATTAGACTGCTGATTTATTACTGTGATTTTTTTGAAACGTCGGACTTTGAAATTTTTGCCTTAATGTGTTGGAAAATGTGGAATAATAGGAAATCTTTATTTAATGGCTTTGTGGAGTTGTTTGCTCAACCGACTGTGTTCGTTCAACAAATGATTGAGATTTTTGTGTTCGGTATATGGAGGATTCTCGTACGGCTAATTGTTGCATTTCAAATCAGTCAAGAGGAAAGGTTGCCTCTGTGGAGTTGAAAGGTATCTGGAAGCCTCCATCCCACGTTTTCTAAATTAATACGACAACCAACGAGGGGAAATTTGTGGTATAACAGTGGTTGTTAGAAATACAGAGAGAGAGAGGTGTTATTTTCGTCGTGTAGAGTGATTTTGGGTCGGTTGAAAGCTGAAATTGTTGAGGCTATTGTAATTCGTGACGACATTGAGTCAACTCTGGAGTTGGGTTTTTGGCATGTTGAGGTGGAATCTGATTCTTCTCGAGTGGTGGGACTACTTCATCAAACTTCAGTTTGTAGATTTGAAGGTGGCTTTATTGTGGACGATATCTTGACCGCTGCAAATGGTCTTAGAGAAGTGATGTTTTCGTGGGATGGTAGAGATTCTAATACTCTCACGCACGTCCTTGCTCGTTTGGCAGCCATAAAGAACATTAGCCATCAGTGGATGGAGGACGTTCCTTTGAAGGTTAGTATCATTTATTTTCAAGACTTATCGCGAGTCACCTTCCCCTTCGTGAGGGGTTGTAGACGCTCTTCTTTAGTTTCTTCTATTTGTTGCCATTCAAAAAAAAAACATAATATTTTATTTTTATAATATCTCAAAAGTTTGATCATACAAAATTTAAACTTTTACAAACTTACTAAACATTTAAAAATTAAAATAAAAAAGAGAGCATATTTGACATAATATGTCAAATTGACATATTGAAAGACAACTTATAATTCTAAGCACTTGACCAATAACGCAATGTTGAAATTTTAAGCTTTGAAAATGGGTTTTTTTCACGATCTCAATTCAAAACTTTAATAATTAAAAACATGTTTGACTACGACGAAAAGATAAAGGATAAAAAAAGAGAAGTGAAAATAAATTATTGATTGATTGAATCATAATAATGATAGAAAGGATTATTAAACTTCTCTCTTCATTTATTCACATCACTCCAAACACACACTAATGTTTGAATTTGGAGGAGAGGAAAGAGAATAATTGAACTCTTTACTTGTTATTAGTACATCATAAACTCGCAAAAGCGAGAATAGCTCTGTTGGCACTAGTGATGCATTAACATCTACTTAATTAGTGATTCAAGTCCCTTTGTATCACCCCTTGTCGCTTAACTGTGAATTTTTTTTATTGTGCTACCGAAAAGGAAGGTGCACATTGTTATTATAGATAGTACAAATCAACTCAGTTAAGATTTAACTCGAGTCATTCATGTACCCATCTTGATTGTGTCAGCTACCAAAAAAAAAAAAGTACATCACAAACTCTTCTTGACTATTTTCAATCTCTCCAAAACTTCTTTCAACATCTGATTTAATTTCAAATCAAACTTTATATCAAAATTCATTTAAAATAAACATTTTTTTTTTCTAAACACAAATCTTTAAAAAAAAAAATCCTCTTTAAAATATGAATTTTCAACAAATATTTCGTATCTCAAATCACTCTATTTCATCAACTTCGGTTATATACCCAAAATCCAATTAACTTATAAAATTAAATAAAGAAAGAATCATACCATTTTTTGAAAAGAGGAATAAGAAAATTAAACTTAATAGTTGGGTGAAGAATGATGATAGAACAATAATGGTCCACTTTATGAGTTGGTCGGGCCCCACTCAATCAACACCATCGTTGGAAAATCACTCATCTTTCCTTTTTGTTTTATTTATTTATTTATTTATTTTCCTTGTAAGCCACGATGGCAATGGATGCAAATTTGATAAATCTATGGGGGTAGATTCGGAAGTTGGGACGATCATTTTGACAGATAATTGATCAGAACGCCTCGAAATTAACGATGGTGATAGAGACACGTGGGAGGGAAAAAAGGAACAGCTAATAATGACGCAAATTTTGGAATCGCCTTCTTTGAATAACAATGGTTGAAATGTAACTTCATCAATTCTCAACAAAATAATAATAAGTACTCAAAAAATTATATAAATAAATGGACATTTAATTATACTTTCTCTTTCTAATAACTTTTTCCATTGCTTCTACTTTTACAAAAATAACTGAAAAAAATAAAATAAAATAATAATGCTAATTGTAATGGTTAACACAATGAGAATTTATTTTAAAGCTTCTTTAGAAGTAATAATTGTAATGAACAGTTTGTTTGGATTTAATTTTTAAGAATATTTAAAATTATTATCTAAAATGAGAATTTATTTTGAGTATTTAAAAGTAATGATCATAATCAAAATCTCGTAGTTTTTTTTTTAAGTATTTGATTGATATTAATTTGAAATAATTTTCCAAAATGTCTTTAGAAACGCTTCCATATTTCATTGATAAATAAGATTAAAAATTTCCTTATACAATAGTTGACTTTGTGGCATATTTCTTTAGGTTGACTTTTTGTGAAGGAGTTTGTTCTTAAGGTTTACTTGTCTTTAGAGTTTCATAACTTGTTCTTAAAATTGAATTGTTTCAAAGGCTTTGTAGCTTGTTTATGAGGTTGGATTTGTTGATGTTAGATCGATCTTCAATATCAAATCAATCAGGGATTAGTTGATTTTATTTGATTATCGTTTTTTGGCTTGCTGATTCTTGGATTTATCTTCTGGTCCACTCGAAGAACACAATGTCTTGAACTTCAAAGTATTTTTAGGCTTCGAAAGTGTTTTTGATCCTTATAAACTTGGAAAGTCTTATACTTTTGAAAAGAGAAGACTTTCCGTATTAATTACGTATCTCATATTCTTGTCATTAAACACAAAAATAACTAACTTCTACGTATTTTATTCACCAACAATTACAAACGACAGACTATTTTTTA
>JBBMEG010000015.1:6174570-6198383 GCA_037832605.1 Cyclanthera cordifolia | reverse complement strand
ATTTATTTTTTTTATATATAGATGTATAAATACTAACCAAACTCTATAAAATTTTAATTAACTAATTAATAAGTTATTCGATAGTTTTTTTTTTTTTAATTTTGAAATTTTGATTTAATTTTTAAAAATATAAGTGGATGACAAAATAATGAATATGATTATCACGTATAAATCAAAAATAAAAAATGAAATAATTATTAATAAACGTCAATTATTTAGTAATATAATTTATTTTTTAAAATGTAATAAAAATGTGATTAGATTTCGTTATTTAGTGATCATTTAGGGAAAACAAAACTACCATTCTAATCATAATAACGATTTTTTATTTTTTTTTTTTAGAACAAGTTACAACAAACTCTAAACTCAAATTATTGATGGATTTATGAATATTAATGTGAGTCAATTATGCTTAGTTCCATATTTTATAAGTGAATCAGAAGGCAAGTGGGTGGATGATCGAAGGGTCAATAGAAATCCACGTGCCATATTAAACAGACACCATGGGCAGCAGGTATGACAACTCATTTGGCACTATGCAATTAAATGCTATCTGCATATCAGAGCAGTGTTAATTAAAATATTGTATATTTGATTATTTAATTGTTTTTATAAAATATATTTTTTCGTTAAAATACCATTTTGAATGGCGTTTCATTTTCATTTCTCTAACTTATTAAATGTTTATTTTTAATTCATAATTTTTTATATTCATTCAAGTTTAATCATTAACTTTTAAATTTTGATTCATTAGTTATAAAAAAAAAAAAAAAAACTTTATACTAAAAAAACATACCATATTTTTGAAGTTGAAGACCATTTCTTCTTCCTCTTTAGCTTTCCATTTTCTTTTTTTCCTCGTAGAGATTACTTCTTCATTTCATGAATGGCGACTACTAATCTATCATCAGTAAATTATGCACACCAGATCAAAATTAGAAACGATGAAAAACAAAGAACAAACTTGATAGTTGCAGGTTAGAGAAGCCAAATGTGTTGGTCTTGATTTGTGTAAATTTCCAACGAATGTGCAAACAAAAACCAAACCTTACACATACAGGAGAATAACACAAGCGAACCATCTCTACCATCTTATGGAATGAAATAAGGTGAGATTGAAAGAAGAAGAATGAAAATGATTATGAGAGTAATGAAAATTACGGGAAGAATGAAAAAAAGAATGATTATGGAGAAGAAAATTGAGTAGAATAAAATAACAAGTATACTGTGATTATAATAATTCTTAAGGGCTAAAACACAGAGAATCATTCTCATTCTCTGTGTTTTAGGCCTTAATGGATTGACACTTCATCATGGATATGATATGATCATCAAACTGGGCTTCTTGACAGAAATATGTATGAAGAAAGTGATAAACTGTATTTCTACGGCGTCGTTCTCAATCTTGCTCAATGGAAGTTCGCAAATGAAGACTGTTCCAAACAGCTGGGACCTTAAGCAAGGGATCTTTTATCCCCGGCCTTGTGTATTCATGGTTTGGGCAAAATAGTTGACCACATCACTAAACATGAATGAATCTTTTAATAAGTACCACCTTATCTTATATAGCACATAAATCTCAGCTTGGGAAATTGTTTGAATAATTGGAAAGGAAAAGCTCTCCTTTTTGCTATGGTTGATAAATTTTTTTAGAAACCTTATTGTTTATGATAAGATGAGGGACTTAGAGGAAATGCTTAAGGCTTTAATCCATAAAATTAATGCAAGTTCCAACAAGTTAGGACTGCAGTCTATTATAGGAAGCATGATTCATGGACTCCACCTCCTTAAGAAATGTGGAAAATGAACTAAAATGTTGCTTGAGATGTCAGCTCGGGGGTAGGAGGAATCAGGAGTGTTGTTCGTGATTCAGATGGATGCCAATATTGATGGTTTCATAGGTGGATTTGATGAGCTCGTTAGTGAAAAGTATTAGCTAGCAACAATTTATGAAAGTTTGCGAAAGTTGAGGCTAGATGATCAAGTTTGATTCTTCAGTAGTGATTAATGCTATTGTTTATAAATCTAGAGATCTTTCTAAATCCATCAATAATTGTTGACATTAGGAATTAATCCCTTTTTGGGAACTTATTGTTTTCCTATTGATATTGGTCTAGCAATATTATTGTTGATCGATTAGCTTGTCATTGTAAAGACTCTTGGTCGATCAGACCTGCGTCGAAAGAGTTTGTTATTTTTGGAGAGAGAAATATCTCTCTTGTATTGCCTCTGCTTTGTTAGAGGATTGAGAAGAGTTGTTCAGTCGGTTGAATGATGGTAATCTTTTTCTAAAAAAAAAAACTTATTAATATTATTTCAATTAGATTAAGAATCAAATACAATATTTATCTAACCCATTGGCGGGCATCTTTCTCTTTTGTTTTCATTTATTTGTGTGCTTTTCTCGTCTCTTGGTTGAACTAGAGAACACAATCAACCGTGACAATGCCTCAAACTGATCAACCAAACCAACAAATCAATAGTTTAAACCGTTGAACCAACATATTTCCAATAATGAACAAATACACAACTCAATTTTATTGGCTTTGCTCACAATTAAATCTCAAAATGCAGTAAAATGAATTAAATTCATCATAGCGACCAACGGTATAATAGGTCATGCAATTATCCAAAGAGATTAATTAAAGATGTTCACAAGTTCGACGCTCACAATATAAAAGGAAAAAAAGAAAACCCTTCAAAATACAGCAAATCAAATTGATTAGAGCCCTAGTTATTAGCATATTAAATGGAGCATGTAGTAATGAAACTAATATCAACATATCTTTGAAATTTTACTTCAAGGAAACACACAACCCCTGTCCCCATTTTCTCAGAATTAGATTCTTAAAATCAAATCGAGAAAATAAAGCACAAAGACACCAGAAAGTTTCAATTCTTTTCCCAAAAGAATAGTATAGGCTTTCCTCATACTTAAGGAATAAAACTTAATTCTGTAGTACTCTGAATTTCATATGGCCAAGGGGAAATTTTTTTATCAAAGCAACTTCTATATGTTAAATGACAATGGAAATAGTAGACTGCAGTGAAAGAGAAGAAAAATGAAGGGATAAATAAAGATAAAGTAATAATAAATTACCGATCGAAGAGATCCATTCACTATCCTTCTCCTCCTTTCAAGATGAAAAAAAGCATTGTTCAAGCTCACAAATCTTGGCATCTGCTGTATAGGTGGAAAAGCATGGTTCCGACAGACAATTGAACAACAAATGATTATACAGATTTCTTGGACAAACACAATAATGACCACAACATTGCAAAAAGTACAAGTGATTATACAGATAGCTTGGACAGACAGACAGCTAGAATCCCGATGGCTCCAGTTTCTTACTACCCACATATTTCTACTGATGCAAATTAAAAATGAGAAACAAGCACAAAAGGCAAACACTTTTTCTATGTAAATACAATTCTTCTAGCAGTAGCATATGAACTTTGTAATGGTGAAAATAATATGATGCCTTCAGCCACCAAAAAGAAGAAGAGTCAACACTGCTAGTGTTTTAAGGTATGTGATGTGCTTGAAAGTGACAGATATCTCATTTTATAAATAATAAAACAAAAGACAGCAGCTAGCTAAATAGTTAATGTTTTTTTAACCATTAAAAGCATGTTTATGGTGAGAAGGGATGAGATCTCTTCCTACCGTTTAGCCTACCGAATTACATCTCATCAATCACTAATTTATTCTTACTTTCTTTCTTTTATCCCTTCCATTCCCTTTCGTTTCCGCCGTAGTCAAATATGCCCTAACAAAGTAGCATAGTATTGTTATAACCAAAGGAGCGGATGCAACTTACATATTTTTCATGATAATTATGTCATGCAATTCATTGTTGGGCATCAATTAAATCCATTTAATGATTAAATAGCAACAAAGAAGAAAGATTGAATCACTACAAAGACATGTTAAAGCATTTAACAAGCTTTCAATTCATAGAGAAAATGAGCTGGACAGATATACAGATGCCGAATTTATGTTTTTTTATGTGTGGATATTGGTCTAATACAAGTAGGTTGAAGAACAAAGCCAACCACATGATGAGAATCCTGACATCCAAGATGAGCACTCATATGAAGGGACACATCATCATCAACTGCCTTGATCCACATCATCCTGTTTTTTGTTTTTAATTTGTGATTGTTTTCAACCAGCAATTCACCTATACTATTCTCACGAGATAGTCACCGAACCTTACTGCATTTGATTGTCAAAAAAATTATAATAAATCAATGCTTAAATAAGAGACCACAATAGATTGAGCCTCCACCTTATCCTGATTCAAGATTGCATACATATTTATGTGTACCATCATTAAAGGTTTGAATAAGCTTGTGCACATACAGCAAGAAATAACTATTTGATCCTACTGCATGACTACATTTGGTTGATAAATGGTATCTGTAGCTTGAACTAATTTCTTCTGTAAGCTCATGGATGACATCCAAACAAATATTTGAACTCAATATCTCAAGGTATAGATAATAACAGCACATAACATCTATCCCGGTGAATAAAAAGTCGACTCTGCTATTCACTTAATAGATGCACCAATGAAAACAGCAGCATTTTTACCTGGGACAATACTTGTAAATCTATCTACCCGTAACTTCGGGAAATATCAAATGTATGATAAATCAAGTTCAAATTACTATTCCATCAAGTTTCGGTTGGTGATGGTTCCGAAAATTTATCCTTCACTAACTTCAGAGGCTTAGGAAATTGAGATAATTTTATGAGAGCTTTCTTATGAAATTAAGTACTAAGAACGAACACAAAAGCTACCTACTTCATATAGTATCTTGAAATTCACTTTGTTCAGTACGAGAAATCTAGACTTTTTGCTGAAAACAAAATTTCATTCATTCAGTGACACCACTACTTGAACTAAAATTTGATCAATAATTACACAAAACCCTCATTTGATTGACACCGAAGGTGAACTTGATCTAGAACAACTTAGAACCTAGCAGCACGATACCTTATTGATCTGTTATTCTGAAATTTACATCAACAACCCTTAATTAATAAACCACAGATAGACTCTACATAATAGTGGTGACGAAAGGTCTTACATAACAGAGAGGTGATGAGTTCAATTGATTGTGTCACATACACCTGGGATTTAATGTCTTACAAATTTACTTGACATTCAAATAATGAACGATAGGGAGATATGTCTCGTGAGAATAGTCGAGTTGAGCATAAACTACCACACAATCACAAATATTAAAAAACAAGAAAAAAAAAAGAAGAAACCTCAACTAATAAAACCCAGATACTCTGCAGACTATACAATGAAGTTCAAAGTAGTTTACCACTACAAGCGAAATTTGACTAGTAACAAAAGTTTGTCACTATTTACTAACTCCTAGGAGAGAAAATAATGAAGCACAGGCCACAAGAAGCTGCATCAATTCGTCCTTCGTGGTCCAAGGGACAGAAGCGGTTACTTTTAAGGTGTGTTTGTTTTTTGTATAAAAGAGTGGAATGAAGGGTAGAGGAAGAGTTAATGTTAACCGAAATAATTAACTACTAGTGATTGAAATAGCTAAGTTCTCATTTAGGAATTGGTATTAGTAACGGTTAGATAGCTAACTACTTGTTTGAAGATTGATGTTAGTAGTGGTTAAGTAATAAGTTTAATGTGAAATTTGATGAAAGGTTTAATGTGGAGTTTGATAGAGACTAGAGAGTATGAGTGATTAAGAGTGACTATTTACTACCAAATACAAACATGAAGTTTTTGACAATAGTGGTCGACTATTTTTGATGTTCAAAAAACAAACATAGCATTAGTGGTTAAGGGCATTCATTAAAATAAACAAAACAATAAATAATAATAATAATAAACAAAACAATAAATTAGTTGTTTTTACGTTGCCGTAAAACAGACTCTTACCGTTGATTTTAGAATAAAATGTTAATAATGGATTTCAGAAGAAAAAAAAAGTCTTCGATCATTTATTGAACTAGTGATTCATCCTTGATCATAAATGGAAACAGGCTTTCGAACGACGACTTAGACCTACATCAACCAAATGGGAAGAGTCTGGCCAACTAGTACACAACTCTAGCAGCCTACTAAACCTAATAACCCAGAGATTAGAGATTCGATTCCCCTACTCAAAAACTGTCAATGAACAAAAAAAAAGGAAAAGATCTAAAACCAAGTTTGTTCACGAAATATTAAATCAGCAATCATCCCAGATTTCCAATAACGAGAACCAAGCAAGATGACATAGATATGAATAGATCGCCTACATTATAACCGATCGAAATAACATACAAATAAAAAACAATCAGTAAGAAAAGTTTCCAAATTCTTAATAACACCTAACTTAGATTCTGATAGTACACACTGGCGGATACTTACAGAGAAACATTGTTATATGGATTTTGTTGACCGCATCCACAACATCAATGACATAAAAATTAACAGATTAGGGTTGATTAACGTTTCTTTAAAGAACGAATCATACAGTAGCTCAGTGTGCCTTCCTCCTGGGAGGTTGTTTTTGGGTCGCTAACATATAAATCCAGTATACCTACAAACAATTCGTGGAAATGATCAACAAAAATGAGAGCTGAATTTGAATACAAAGCCAAGAAATGGAAAAAACTGAAGTCAAAGAAGTACTACCAGAGCGAAGACGTGAGCTGCTATGAGAAGAACAATAATTAAGGGTAATGATTCGAGGATCCAAGGCCCTGTCGATGGCCGTTCCTCATTCGCCATAGGCGCGGGAGAAAGATAGGTGAAGAGATCGAACAATGAAAAGGATAAACCCTAAGTCAAAGGTTAACAAATTTGTAACCCGCTCAGTCGATCATGCGTCTGAGCGGCGAGGGGAAAATTGGGAACTGTCGTGCAGTTGAAGAAATACTATTTATTGAAGGGCGAATATTTAATTTAATATTTGCAAAAGGAAATCGTTTTTAGTTTTCATTTTCTTAAAGCAAACTCAATTAGGGTGAGATTCATCTGAATTAAATCCATAATTTTAATCAAATCCACATCATTTCATTCAAATAATGTTGAATCAAATCTTTTATTAAAATAAATTTAGTTTTTTTTTTTTTTTTTAATATGAGAGAAGCGGTTAATTACTACTCTTCAAAAATCATTCATTTATATTTTATAGAAAACAATATTTCTTAACTACTTATCAAACTTTCTATCAAACAATTTCATGCGTTACTAATCAAAACGTTGTAGTTTCAATATCATACCTTATATTATCGAATAATATAATTCACACACCGATAACTAGATAAATGTAATTTGTTAGATGAATTTAAAATTTATATTGATTTAAAATGTGAATATAGTGAATTACAACTATATACTATTATCCTTTCATACTTCTCTTACAATTATAATATTTTCTTAATAATTTTAGTTTTCAAACAATTTAGTAACTTTAAACTTTAAGTAGTTTTTATAACTTTGATCTTGATATTCGATGGAAGTTTTAGTTTTCAATAAATTCGTATAGTTTCAATTTTCAAAAAGCTTTTTATAACTTCAATCTCCAAATTTTTTTTGATGTCTTTGGCATTCCAAACAATTTTTATTAGCTTCAATTTTAAGAAACATTTTTTTATCGCTTCAATTTTTAAGAAGCTTTTTCAAAATTGAATATTCAATACTCTCCAACTTCACGAAAATTTATAGTATAAAAATTTTGTAACCTCTACAAATGTACGAGAGAATTTTATGTTTATAAAGTTTGAATGGATCATGCTCTTAAACCAGTAAATATGGTTTGGAGCTAAATATTTTCATGGAGGACCAATAAGCGGACTTCGAGTAAAATGTCGAACTGGAATATGAGCCGTATATCTTTATGAACTAGCATTTTGAGTGTAATACGTCACTATATAAAGTTTGAATTTTTAACCCAAATTATTATTTGACCAAAGTTGAAACATTATAAACAATTATTTTGAATAATTATATAAAACACCAAAACAAATAATCCAAAAAATTAAATGGTTATAAATGTGCAAAAAGTTGACTCAGAAATCCAAAAAGTAGCGTTTGTTCATTGTTATTAGCCGGAGGCGCCAAGTAGACCCAAAACGTGGGTAGCGTTTGTTCATTGTTATTAGCAGGAGGCGCCAAGTAGACCTAAAACGTGGCGTTTTCTCATTTTATCAGGCAAACCACCCAGCCCTATTTCACTTCCTCCGCCCACTCTCTGCGACTCTTGTTCTTCCAAATTCCCTCATTCTTTCGAGCAATTGGTCGAACGAGATGCTACTCTGATGGATTTTCCGGTCTCCTTTTGCAAATTTCTTGTTCTTTCTATTCATTAGCCGATGAGGAATGTTGTTGCGCGCCTCAACCGCCACCGCCTGGTCACTTCGGCATACCGAAGTAATTTCCTGTTTATCTTCACCACTGTTATTTGCATTTTTCTCTTTTTTTTTGTTGCCGAGATGTATGAAGAGTGAGGTATCGGTGATTGATACTTTTCTTGATCTGATTGTATTCCGTTGGTTTCCTTGAATTCGATTCGTGCGAGCAACATTTTAACCTGTAAATTGTATCTGGTTACGAACAACTTAGGTTAAGGTAGCTTTTGTGGACTTATGTTGTTCTGATGTTCTCCAATTTCAATCGAATTGTTGGTGGTAATTGATTTGAGGGTAAATTTTGAGCTCATATAAATCTTGAGTTGCCTCACCTACACACACTACCAAACTGGAAAAAGCGCGTACTTAATCAAGTCAAGTGTGGAATTTAAATTGGGATTTTGTATTAAAATTGTTCGCTTTCGTTTCCTTAATCAATCATTGAAATGAAATTAGTGGACCCAATTGAAAATTTGCTTGCAAATTCGATTTATCGGTAATCTTCATAGTTCAGTCTTCATTTACAAAACCTCTGATTTTATCGACGGGGTTGTTTGGGATGATATATAACAGTTATTTTCTTTCTTATCAGGTGGAACAAGACATTGGGATGTTTTTGTTTCAAACGTGTTGTATATTTTGTTTGTTCTTGAATGCTAAGCTTACTCTATGCTTTTGGCTGCAGCGTTGTAATTCAAACGTGTTGATGTTTTTCCTTTCGAATACTATGCGATTAGCTTTCCCCTCTGTTGTTGTTTTTTGGAATTGCTTTCTTTTTTACAGCTTCATAACTGTCTAACCATGCATGCTACATAACAACAATATTGTTCATTTGGGATTGAATCAATTTATCCAGACTTCGAGTGAATGAACTAGGATGCCGGATTTTTGCTGTCTGCTTGGGAAAACTTATCCCTAAAACTTATATTTGTCAAGACTCAAGAGCTTGTCTACGTCCCAATATTGTTGTTACTAAACGTGAAAAGTTGAGGAAAGGAAGTGAATTAATTTATCACATGTAACTGCTTAATGAATCAATTCTTATTTGCCGTGGTGATTGACCATCATTTCAATTTCACTTACCGTGTATGTTTGGCTATACTATTTTACACTTCAATAACAATTTTTAAATTTTATTCTTTTGCAGATATACCCCACAGCATTGATTTTGGAAAATGCATATCGTTAGGATATTTGCAGGATATTCAAGCTTTGAGGAGAGAAGATGTTTGTCTGTTGAAAAACTTATTTCACCAAAACTCGTGAGTAGACTATTATTTGAGAAGGATTGTTGTCATCTTTTCCATTACCATTTCTGTGTTTGCAATAGCCATTTACATAAATATTGTGGGGCAGATTTTCTACCGGCTATTCAAGTGTTCATGGTGAACGGCCATCTGCTGAGTATGCAAAATTGAGGAAGCAGTTGTTGGAAAATGAATTTGGTCATGCACTTGGAAATTATAGATCCAAAAGACTTTCCTCTGTCTATCACTTTGGTCCATTTTTGGCGTTCTATAGAGCAGCAATTATTTCATTTCATGTGTTGAACCTAACCATATGGCGGTTTTTTGTTTATGACTTAAACAAACGGGCAATTAAGGTATAATCTTATACATTTATTCAAAGGTTTTCATCTGTGAATATTCTTTAGCGTAATAGAAAAAATATAGTCAATGAAGCCCAGTCTTACGTTTCATTACTTTTATGTCAATTATCCAAAAAATGTGGTTAACAAACAGGGATGTCTTCGTTCCATTACTTTTGTCATTTTATGTCAATCATCTAAAAAAGAGAAAGTATTATAAGAGATGTTATGTTATACAGAGCATGATGCCAGTAATTGAACTTAATAAAGTTTTATATTTTGTTTACTGCAGTTTCGTGAAACTCTAATCAGATTGGGGCCTTTCTATATCAAGGCAAGGCATTTTTTAAATTCAATTTTAAATGGCCGTACACATTTAGAATTGTGCATTATTTTTAATTTTCTTTGGCCTTTAAAATATCAATGACTATGTGAAATAAGGTCACAAAAGGTCTTATCAATGTTTATCTGTTACTTGTATTAATAATATAATTAGCCTTAAGTCGTTTGATGGTGAAAACACGGACAAAATTAATGTAATTATGCTTGAATTGCAGCTTGGACAGGCTTTGAGCACGAGGCCAGATATATTGCCAACAGTGTATTGCCAAGAACTTGCAAGGTTACAGGTACTCAAGGTTTTCTTAGTTCTCAATGAGTCAATTAGATGTGCATAGACACACTATAAATAATCATTAGTGATGATTTTCTTCCCTGCTACCTTCTTACAGAGTATTCTGATAGTTTGAACTTTATTCTTTCAAGGATAAAATACCTCCATTTCCAACTCACAAAGCAATTAAGTCTATTGAGAACCAGTTGGGACGTCCTGTTTCACAAATTTTTGCTGATATTAGTCCAGAGCCGATTGCAGCTGCATCCTTAGGGCAGGTTTATAAGGGTAAGTGGCATCCACTTTCCTGAATGGAAAATCTTCTCTTTCGTTTGAAATTCTCCAAACCATCTTCTCATGTTCATCTCTAAATGGATGTGAAAGTTTTGGTATTAGCTAAAGTTAAATACCCATTTTTTCCCCTCAAGTCTTGCAGCTCATCTGCATTCTGGAGAGCTTGTAGCAGTCAAAGTACAAAGGCCTGGCATGTCTCTTTCATTGACTCTTGATGCCTTGCTGTTCCAGATGATTGGTGGTCAACTAAAACGATTTGCCAAGGCCCGTAAAGATTTATTAGTAGCCGTTAATGAAATGGTGAGCCTTTGCATACTTCTCAAAACTTTTTTCGTTTACCATTTATAGCTTCTCACTTGTAAATTATTGTAGTTGCACCTTTAAAAGGAATTTGCTTTCCGCATTTTTTTGGTTACTTCAGTTGTGAATATCTCTGAAAATTATGCGAAAATTCATTAATCATACATATTAAATTTAAGGTGTTGGAAGTTTGGCATCATTTTTCTTGAATCATGTTTGAAATGATCAGTCAGGGAGTCAGTTGCATTTTATGATTTATGAGTTTCGGTAGCTGTTTTCTATGAAACCCTTGAGCAATTTTCTACTCAGGTTTTCTTGCATGATATTTAATGTCCAATTACTTCAGAATAACATAGAGAGGTGTTGAGTTTTCTCAAAGATAGGGGATGTGCTTCCCTTGTCTTCCTCTAGTTTTTTTTCTTTTTTTTCCCCTTATTTATTGTTTGGACTGTCACTTGTCTTGCTTGTCGTTCACATTCAGGGCTTTCGTTAAATGAACAGGTTAGACACATGTTTGATGAAATCGACTATGTCCAAGAAGGGAAAAATGCAGAGCGTTTTTATTCTCTTTATGGATGTCAACCAGGTAAGTGTTATTGGCATTCTTATAATGTCCTAGGAATATTACTACTTCCATGGATTGAAGCCAATGTTCAATCTACTTCTGACTAAAAATCTCCTAGCTCTGGAGACTTCCTCAATTTATGAGTATCTTCTTTTGTTAAACCATTCGAAGTCTGATAACCTGACTAGCATTTTTATGATTTTCTTGATCTACTAGGTGACAGTGAGATGTCTACAGTTGATAGCACTTTTAAATATAAGAAAGCAAACTGTGTTAAAGTCCCCAAAATATATTGGGAATTTACTAGAACGGCTGTGCTTACCATGGAATGGATCGATGGAATAAAGCTGACTGATGAAATTGGCTTGCTAAAGGCTTTTTTGAATAGAAGGGAGCTTGTTGACCAGGTATTATATAGAAATTGCACATTTATTTCTTGTTACTTTTCCCATCTTTTTATATCATCTTTGTTATTAATATAAGGTGGTTTTCTTTCTTTAATAAACACTTTTGTTCATGCCGAGCAACTGTGTCCATTTTCTATTTTTCTCTTTGTATAGCTTGTACAAATGCCATTTATTAAAGTTGGCTATTTACACAAAATCAAACATATGTCATTTTATTAATATTCTTCTTTTTTGACCTCATAGGGATTGTATTGCTCTTTGCGCCAATTGCTGGAGGTGGGGTTTTTTCATGCTGATCCACATCCAGGAAACCTTGTTGCTACTAAGAATGGGTTTCTTGCATATTTTGACTTTGGGATGATGGGTGATATCCCCCGACATTACCGTGTTGGACTGATTCAAGTGGTATGGAAATATTATTCAACTTTAACAAGTTGATAACATTTGTTCAATATACTTGGTTATTTACACCTACAACTGCTTTTTCAAGAAGCATTTGGTAGAACTCTGTACAGTTTTTGACATGTCATATACCCACACCTGTTTATTTACCAGGACTCGAACTAGATATATTGCATGCAAGTTGAGATATTTATCGAGACAGTTTTTGTATCATTCAAGGAAATGCTTGTAGATTGCTTGTTCAGGGTGCACCTAACTTCCTTATTGGAACTCATTTTTACACACTAAGGTCTTTTCCACATGACTGTCCACTATAAATTTATATGACTATCTATATTCTAAAAATGGTTTAGACATTCAATGTTGAAATAATTTTGTTCTCTAATAGCTAGTTGCATTTACTGTTTTCTTGTACGTTGTTTTGACTGCTATTTTATTTGATGCAAAATGTGGTAGAAATATATTCATTCACAAGCAAAAAAATATCTTTCAGCTGGTGCACTTTGTTAATCGTGACTCGCTTGGTTTGGCCAATGATTTTCTTTCTTTGGGATTCATTCCTGAAGGGGTTGATATCCGATTAGTTTCCGATGCACTAAATGAATCATTTGGCGACGGAAAAAAACAGTCTCTGGATTTTCAGGTTTGTTTCTTTAGTTCCTGAGTTTTTATTTGTATTTACTGTCTCAAAAAAAAAAACAAAATCCTTACACATTGCCCACCCTGTTGAAAGCTGAAAGCTCTTGTGCGTCCAAATTGACATGGATTTCAGGGAGTAATGAACCAGCTGTACAGTGTTATGTATGAATTTAATTTTTCCCTACCTCCGGATTATGCATTGGTCATAAGAGCGCTAGGGTCACTTGAAGGCACTGCAAAGGTTCTTGATCCTGAATTCAAGGTCTTAGAAAGTGCATATCCTTTTGTTATTGGGAGGCTTTTGGAAGATCCAAACCCTGATATGAGAAGAATCTTAAGAGAACTTCTCATCCGAAATGATGGGTCCATTAGGTGGAATCGGCTAGAGCGCTTAGTAAGTTTTTTCCTCTTATTTCTCTATATAGACGCAAGTTTATTCATATTCCGATTTTATTTTTCCTATATCTGAACTATGTTTTAAGAGGTCTGCCAGCATTTTGTTGTTCGTATTTGAAGGAAAAGTTCTTGTTTCAGGTTGCAGCCATTTCTGAACAGGCTGCCGAGACCAGTGATGAATCCTCCAAGGAATATTCATCAAATCCTCTAGGATGGAAATCATTTGACATGGAGGCTGTTGTTTCAGCAACTGAGGATCTTTTTCAATTTATTCTCTCCAAAAAAGGTTCTAGGGTACGTGTTTTTCTTATTCACGACATCATTGGAGCAGTCGATATTGTTCTGCAGGATGAAATTTTCGGATCTTCAACAGATGAGAAGCGTCATCAGAGAAGATCTGAGGTTTGACCAACTCATGTTATAGATATGCTTCAATTACTAGCTTTATAAATCAAAGGATTCTTGAAGTTTTGATGTAATGTGTGTGATACAGGATCATGCTATGCTGGCAAGACTTGTTCATGGGTTTCGGTGTCTCCGCGATGCTATGAAGTTAGCTCCAAAAGTTTGGACAGCTATGCTTATTCGCATGGCATTGAAGCCTGAGGTTCATAGCTTCTCTCTGGATGTCATTTCAAGCATTATGATGCATATTGGAAGAGAAGTCCCTGGCCATCTTTGGGTTTGTATTTCAAGATTCCTTCATGACTTAGATACAGAAAAACGAGGAAAGTAAAACTATCACTCTCTCTCTTAAAAAGTTCTTTCTTCCTCTTTATATAGATCACTAACTTTTTTTTATTTGAATGTTTTTTTTTTTTAATGCATTAGATTTTATTAGTTGAACCTTTAGAACTGGTTAGCAAAACTCTAGTTTTATGTAATCTAATTTATGCTTTGATAGGTGAACCTCAACGATGATGAAAATAATTATTTTATTAATTGAATTCATAAATGTATAAATTCTTTTTTGGCCTTTTTTTTAAAAAAATACCCCCAGCATTTTTCTATCGTTTCAACCCCAACTTTCCCCTTACCCCAAATATGGTTTGTCACAACATAAGCTTTGGCCACCACTACCTCAGATAACACTCCTTTCCCGGGTCAAAGGGGTCGTCTCCTGTACCCTTTCCTTATGTGTTCCTTGGCAACAACCACTCGTCCCTAGGTAACTTCGAACAGGCAAGCTCTCTTCCTCCCATCTTTTTCTTCTTTGGAAACAAGCCTAACAAAACCATCCACATAGCCTTAATTACTCAAAAATCAAACTAAAAAGAAAAAAAGAAAGATCTACCTTAATCTGATTATTGCTCAACGAAGAGACTTACTACTTCCAGACATCCTTCCAATCTTTCCCTCCAACACTACAGACCATGAACAATCACTAGGAACGAACAGCCCTGAAAGGCTCTAAGGTCGAACTTGAGGTGACCAAAAATGCTCACTAAGGAGCCGTAAATACCTACTAGCGACTCTTTGATGAGAACACAATCAAAGCCCGAGGGTGCCTCTCTCTTGAAATTTTAGAGAGGAAGAGAACTTTTTAAACTAGAGCTTTCTTCAATTTGATGAAACATCGACATTGTAATTACTAGGAATCTTCTATGGATTAATACTGAAAAGTTAATGGTAGTGTTACAACAAGCATTTTGGAAACAATCGATAGGTTACTTGTCAAAAGGAAAAAAAATTATAAGGTCGTGGCTACCAAGCCACCGATTCATAAATTAATTTTTCTACGATTTATTTTGAAATTCAATATATTTCATCAATTAAATTACCAATTTAATTGATGATATGATATTTCATCTCCTCTATGAAAAATGGTCCACTTCATGTTGGGGATTGAAGCAAAAGTTTTTGCCAGTTGTGTCTTGCAAATAATTGCAAGGGAAATTGAAGACGGCTTTTCGTCCGTTCCTTTCAATCAGTCGATGGTATTCTTTTCAGCTAATCAAATAGAAAGTGGAATCAAAGTTAAAGTTTACAAAAAGACTACCAAGTAGATATGTTATATTATTGTTCACACAAAACACAAGTAGATATGTACTTCTAATGAAGAGGCAAGTTTTGCATGGGTAACATGTATATCCACTTATATAAACAAAGAAACTCATGATGTCTGGGTTCATCATTGGACCAGACTTTAAGCAGTAGTGATGAACTAATAACTGATTTAACTCCCAAACACTGTACTAGTAAAGTGATTTACTGGAGCCAAGATAGAAAATTTAATATATAAAAATTCTCAGCAAACAATTTCTTACAACAATCAGACAATCGTTGTTCAAAGTACGTTCTAGAATTAATTAATCAAACTTACTGAAAGCCAAACTCTTATTACTATTTTAATGGGAATAAAAAAACATATTCAAACCAAACAGATTCAGATAATGATACACTTACCTAAAGAAAATAAAAAGATGCTCATAAACACAATCTATTTTAAAATTAAGGATTTCCAAAACTTTTTTTTTTTAATCAAACTCCCAAAGATTTTCGTTATAAGAACAAACACCCCAAAAGATTCAGTGCTACAAAAGAAAGAAGAGTTGTACATGATCCAACGGTCAGATTTCCTTGTTCGAAAAACCTCTTTGTTTCCCCCAACCCTAAACTATTTTCTTCCTATTTACACAAAAACCTTTTTATTATTACTATTATTAATTATAAAAAAAAAAAAGGTTAAAACGACGGAACGACGCCGTATCCACCGGCCCGGTCGACCTCCGTCCGTTTGGCGAACCGCCCTTTGATTCGCGGTCTGGTCTCGGCGTATGCCTTACGCGACGCGTATCGGATTGTCTTCTCGAACTTTCTGTTCTTCCTCTTCTCTCGGTACCTTAACACTCTCGCCTCCCGATCCGCCGGAGAGATTTGCAACGGCGGAACTGCAGATTCCGTCGTCTGTTTCGTGTACGGATTTGAAATCTCCGTCGTCGCGTTTCCATCCGGTACGACTCCGACTTCCATCGACGAGGATGATACCTGAATTTCGTGAAGATCAGATCGATGTTATAGATTAATTCATCTTCTGTGTTGATAAATTAGAGATGTGATGACTTACACTGTGGCTTATTGACTGAGGATTGTTACCGTACGGCAACGATTTGGCGCCGGGGAAGTCGATGCCTAAGCAGCGATCGGATGAGATCTGAACCGGAACGACTCCATCGGCGCCGGAGCTGTTCTGCTCTTGCGCTTCTGATTTGGTATCCACATGGCCGTAATCCATATCTAGGTAAGGATCGAGAAACTCAAATTTTCCGGAGTTCAGATCTGGATTTTCGATTGGCTTAGGGTTTGGAAGAAGCCAGGAAGCAGCCTCGGCCTCTTCTCTGCTGACGTCGGCGGCGTCGACATCGGAGAAGTAACGGTCGTCGAGGAAGTTGATTGCAGCGGGAGGATTAACGGCGTTGGAGGAGGAGGAGGAGTCATAGAATGGCGTGACTGGAACTCGGTCGTGACGGCGAGCGAGTGGGTTAACAGAGTGGATATCGTGGTCGCAAGAGAGGCAGAGAGCGGCGGCGTCGGCCTTGCAGGTGACGTGAGCGGGAGCTTGCTCGCAGACTTCACAGAGCCAAACGCGAGCATGGCGAGAAGCGAGCTTATTGGCTGCGTGAACTTTCGAGTCACAGCCGAGACAGAGGAAGGCAGAGTCAGCGCGGCAGAAGAGAGTCGCGGCGGCTGATTTACACGAGTCACAAAGCTTCGAAGCCATACTTCAATGGCGGACTAACTGAAGAAAATGGTATGTAATGTGTCTCTCCCTCTCTCTGGTTCAATGGCTCTATACAATTCTTTTGGTTAGACATGTTTGTACGAGTCTATCTGGTGGGGCCAAGGAAATCCAGTCATCACCAATGGGAGAGAAACACGTGGCCTAGGCTTAGCCATAGAAATAAAGTATTTAGTTGGGGGTTGAAAAATAAAGTTGAAGAAAAAAGGTTGAGAAATTGTGCGCTGTCATTTGAGGGTGGGGTTCACTTAGATGAACGGTGGGATGGGATGTTGTTAATAAGTCTCTTCTTTTTTGTTTTTTTCTTTTCTTTTTTTTTTTTTTTTTTTTTTTCATTTTGTGGGAAATTGAAAATCATTTGTTAATAATTGGGTTTAAATCGATACTGAGTAAAAGGCAACTATTTGTGCAGTTCAATTTTCGTTTTTTATTTCAAGAAGAATATATATAATTAATTTTTCAAATTTTATTTTTTCTCATTTTCGATTCTTCAATTTTATTTATTCTCCTTTTCATAAATATTTCATATTTAAGTTTATGGTTAATTATAAATTTAGTCCATCTTATTTCATGAAAGTTAGAATTTCTCACTATGATTTGAAAATCTAGACAGAATGGAGAAATATAGAATTTAGTCATTATAGTTTGAATAAATAAAATTTAGTTTTCATTGTTTGATATAATCTAAAAAATAGTCCATATTATTCGTAAATTGTAGCCAAATTAATTATGTAAATGTGGTGTGAATTTTTTTGTTTTAATTAATTACTTATTTTACACTTTCATCATTAACACAAAAATAACTAACTTTTATGTACTTTGTTCACCAACAATTACGAACAATTAAATATTTTTAGATTTTATCAACTTGTGTGTATTGAATTGTTGGGAATCTGATTTGGTCTTATGCTGGATGTTTATTGTTTTCATAGTGTTAGAGTTATTTTTTTCGTTGGCAATAGTTAGAATTGTTGGAAAATCTGATTTGGTCGTATGTTGGATATAAAAGAAATTATAATATTATGGCATTTTTATGGAAGTTGATAATGCATGCTTATGATTCACTGGATATGGAATTCAAAGTTCTGAATTGTATGCAAACTTGTCCATTGTATTTTCTTGAATTTTTATATGCTATATATATGAATTGATTAGAGATTGCCACTGGGATTTCAACTTTTGATGCACATCTATGATTTGGTTCATTGATTTTTAATATAAACATTTAGAGGGGAGTGTTTGATCTTGTCTTTTGCATTAAACTTGTTAGGGTATGCTAAATATCCTACTAAAATTTTATTTTTTGATTTAATCCGTTTGAATTTTACATTTATTGTTGCAATTTGTACAATGTATTAGGCTGCAAATGAGAGTTGGTTAGACATTCGTTATATTTCTTGTACTAATGTCTGCTTTTAAGTTTAGAAGGATTTATTTTATAAATGTCATTAAAAATTACTCAAGTTTTAGATCAACATTTAATCGATCAAATCATCCAATAATTTTTCTACAGCTAGCCCTTGGCCGGCTACTGGGGGTAGGACTGGCTTGGCCAACCCCCGAGGGGTTAGGGCCTCCCTCGACTGACCCCGGAGGATGGGAGGTGAGATTGGTTTGGCCGACCCTCTAGAGGGTCAAGACCTTCCTGGACTAATCCCGAAAGGGGTTTTGGTCTTGTTTTAATATTTCGAGAAATATTTCATCTATAAGACTATCAAAAATAAAATGCAAAAATATTTTATCCAATAACTTATTATAAGCAAATTCAATAGCTCTTATTTTTGTAGCTCATTACCGATATATAACACATTCTAATTGTTTTGTCTACACTAATCCTGAAGACTTGTTCGTTCAACAACGAAAAACATTAAGAGTAGAGTAAAATGAACAAAGATTGGTTAAGAAATAGAAACAAATTGTCTTATCATGGTGAACCGGTTGATTTATCTAGGCTTGAGCATCAAAGGCTTCAGGCCCAACTAGTCAAAACACAACGTCAGATGACTGAGAGAAAGGCAGTTGTATCTGTTGAAAACACAATTGTATCTGTTGAAAACATACAGCTGCATGAAGAACTTATTCAAATGAGGGACGATGGTGGTTGCTCGTCATCAAGTAAAAAGGTAAAGTTCTTGTGGTAAAGTTCTTGTTTCAATTTTTAATGTTGACTACAAACTTATTTAATTTTTGTTCTGGCTATTAAAAATAACCACTATTTTCGAATATATGTTATTTCTTACCGGTTTAAAATTTTTGGTTAAATTCAAAATACGATATCATGCTACATTCTATTCTTTGATACTTAAGTTTTTCTAACATTCATATTATTCTGGCTTATTGTAGGTCAAATTGGATCGAACATGTATGTATAACATCTTAATCTCGAACTCAAATCAAATGGATGGTGTTATTTCTAGGATGTTTGGATGTTTGGATGTTTTTTTACATATCAAAAATGTCATCTCAAAAGAAAGTTAAACTTTTATTTACATTTTTACATTTCATTTATAGGATGTTACTTTATTTACATTCCATTTGAAGACTTTATTTGTATTGAATATTTATATTGATGAAGATGTTGAGTGTTTGAATTATGTTTATGTGTTTTTGGATCTTGAAGTTATATTTTTAATTTAAAAAACAGAATCACAAACAAGCTATTTTTTTTTTTTTTATTTATTTACCTAAGGCGATAGAAAGTTCTGTCGCCTTAGCCGTTCAATCTTGTAGTGTTTGTTGTCGTGAATAATTTTTTTAACAAATTTTTTTGATATGTGAATAACTTCTCTCATTAGTGATATCATAATATCTTTTTCATTTATTTTCATTACTTATATGTATATTTATATTCTATTTTTAAGTGAACTTAAAAATTCATTTTATTATTTATTTTTTTGTAGATAGTAGATTCTAACTTCACTATTTTAACTATAACAACTTTTGTAAAATAGCAAAATATTTTATGCTTTACTTCTATTAATTTCAAGTTTAACTTGATTGAAGCCTATTAATTTTAAGTTTCACCTGATTAAAACATATCAATTTCACTTGATTAAAAATGCCATCACTTCTTTTTTTAGAAAAATGCTATCAGTTATAGGTAAGAATGATCATTCATTCTTGTTTGAAGGTAGGAACATCGATTGTATGATCGATTCTACGTCTCTCTGTCATTTTCTTTGCTTTATTCTCTTTATAATTACTTTAATTTTTAAAAAAAACATTCAATCATCTAAATAAAAATTTTCTCGTTAACAATTTTCCTCTAAAGAAAATACTTGTAGATTTTATATATGAGAAAAACTTACCTACTTGGTGGGAGGTATTTGATTAATCCTTCCTTCCAAGTGGTTGATTTATATATAGCCACACATTTGTTTTTCAAATTTATTCGATTTCTTTTAATATGTTTTATTTTTAGGTTAAAGTATCATTTTGGTTATTGGACTATCGTTTTTTTGTTTTTTAGTCTTTAGACTTTCAAAAGTTTAAATTTAGTCCTTCAAGTATCAATTAATCTTAAAAATTGTCCCGGTTGTTAATTAGTGTAGCGTTAACCAATCGTTAAAATCAATAAAAATAATATTTATGTTTTATTTCTCTTCCATATCTAGAGAACTCATTTTCCTCATCACCTGAATCCTCAATCTCATAAATATTATTTTTATTCATTTTTAAGATTAATTGATACTTCATAGAATAAATTTAAACTTATGAAAATCTGGGGACTAAAATAGAAAAAGCTGACAATCAAGGGACCAAAATGGTATTTTAACCTTATTTTTAGGGAAAATTGCACAAACCACGCATAAAGTATGGTGTTTGTAATAATTAAGTCTCAAACTTTCATTTTGAGCAATCACCTCCCGTAAAGTTTGAAAAGTGTTGCAATTAACACATTTGAGTTAATTTTAAGAGATTTTCACATGTGCAAAGAAGGAAAAATTGTCCAAAAAATTATTTAATCTTTTTTTTGTCTCTCTAAAAGCTTATAACTAGAGAAGTTCACAACTTCTTACCACTTAAAAATTTATAATGAAAAATTTGTAAACTAATGAATTTTTTAAATGAGTATATATTTGGTAATTAATGAATTTTTTCACTATCATAATAATTTTTTATCCTTTTTTAATAGTTTTACCACACGTGAAAATCTTTTAAAATTAACTCTATTAAAGAAAAAATATCAACATGTTTTCATGATTTTGCATCTAATTAACTTTGTTAATATAATAGCTAACTTGGTGGCTATTTAAAAAAAAAAAAAAACACACAATGTATATTAATTATGAAGGTATAAGTTTAAACCCTTCTGAAAAAAAATACTAAATAAAAAGGTATTCTAAACAATCAAAACATGAGCATAATTAATAATATCTTTGTAAACTTGTTGACTAATAGGTCAGACGTTCGAATCTCACCGTTCAAGTTTTTTTTTTTTTTTTTTAAGTCCAATCAACTAAAAAAATATCTAGGCTCGATTCCGCATGGGATGCGATATTAAAATTGAGTGAATAACTTTAACGCAAAATTTCTTTAAAAAAGAGTCAATTAATGTCAATATATACCTTTATGTAGACTTAAAATTCAACTTTAATTAAATAAATTATTTTTCCAAAATAAAATGTATTTTTTTTAGCACAAAAAAACATTTATTTATGATTTTCAAATAAGAAATAAACAAATAAATTTATTTTTGAGTATAATTATAATAATTTCATTAATTACTTATTACTCAAACATTGTTTAGTCTATCCTAAGGAAACCGTTACGCTTGAAGTGAAGCCTCAAAAAAAAATTAGATATCATAGTAATTATAGTGAATTACGGCGTCATTAAAAACTTTGGGGGTGGCCAAGAAACTGGGTTCTTGATCGCCGGCCATAATCACCAAAATCTTGTCTTCATAAACCTCCATTTGCTCTTCTTCTCGTTGCACTTCCTTTTTAAACTTCTCCTCATTTTCCTCTAAATCTGTTTCTTCTGATTCCACCCACAGTCTCCAGTACGAGCACGCCAGAAGCAGCAGCGCAAACGCGATTAGACCGAGCATCGCCGCCAGCCCGCCGAACAGGTACGGCACTGGCGACCGCCACGGACTCTCCCCTGACACCGCCGCTTCTGGCGGCACTGTCGTGGAGGACGACCCGGAAATGGCTCTCATGTCGTCGGGATTTTCTGTTATTTTTGTGGGGGGTTGTGACATAGAGAGAAGCAGAGGAATGGTATTTAAAGGAGATGGACCATTTTTGAGAATCTCATAATGTTCCATACGAGTCCTCCAAACATTCTTTATTTATGAGGGGCTGCTCCTCTATTTTTAATAAGTTGAGGGGTATTTGGATATTTATTACACAAAATAAACCGTTAAATAGTTGCTTATTTTATTTGATAATTTAGCCTTCAAAAATTGCAAAAAAAGTAGAGGAATATTTTGTGTATTTATTATTATTTTCGTTCAAAATATTATTCGACTTCAAAACTTTTTTTTTTTCTTTGGACAGAGTATATTAAACTAATCAACCCACCCCTCCTTCGTCACTGTGAGGATCTCAAATATTCCACATTCGTAAGGTGGAGAGTCCTCCAACGACATATTATATAAAGTGAGCTACTCTTTTCATTGTCAATTGATTTAGAGATGGATGCCCTCATTAAGCTTCGATCCAATAAAACGAAAGGTTTTCTTACAATATTGATAATATCTTATTAATAATTAAGATAACGACATATTTAATACAATCGTGCTCGCCGGACTATATATACTACTACAAAATGGCAAGATCACCTTGTGTTTGGTTTCACCCGAAAGGTCCATATCAAAAGAAATGATTGTCAACACTTATATAACCATGATCTTCCCTATTCTAATCGATGTGTGACACTTTGTTTGCATCCCAACATCATTTATGTCTATGATTTGTTAATCACGAGGATTTAAAAAAAAAAAAAAATTGCAACATTCCCAGGTCAAGAAATATTCACTGATATACTGCTGACCTACAACACATTATGAGTTGAAGTATTAAAAATGATGAAAAATAAACAAATTAATACAGGCCAAGTATGTTTCGAAATGGAAAAAAAAAAGTCAAACTAGTTTTATTCTCGATCAAAAAAAAATTTGAATGTTGTTTTTTGCATATTTTAATTATGTGCTTTTATCATCTGAATATTATATATTACATTGATTAAAAACTATAATAATTAAAGACTATTTATAATGTTTGATATTATACGTGCACTAATAAAAAACTATTTATTGCAATTAAAGTTGTATAATAAGAAATAAAATGAGAGGATAAAATGTCATTAGGGTTTGTTGAGGTAGTGTGCAATTAATTAATGTTCTATAATAAGGGAATATATATCTCTTTTTATTTTATTTTATTTTTTAAAAAACAGTTCACAAGTTTGGATCCGGCCTCTTGATACGTCTTGTAATTAAAAAAATAAAATAAATAAAATAAATAAATAAATATATATA
>JBBMEG010000015.1:6151809-6174470 GCA_037832605.1 Cyclanthera cordifolia | reverse complement strand
TCTTAATTTAAGTATATTGATATTTTTCATAAACTTAAATTGGGGGTATGCAAGACAGAGAAGTAGAGGAAAAAAGAGCTTTTATTCATTCAAAGTAAAAAAGTTCCTAGATTGCAACCTAGAGGAAAAAGTAAAGAATGCAAAGTAAAATGTTTCAAGTGAAAAGGAAAGCAACGAAAAGTCATCAAGGCCCCCTAGAGCTGCGCCTACGAGAGATTGGTTAGTTGAATCCGGCTTGGACAGGAGCTGTCCTAGCTGGAAGGACCTGAATTCTTTCACGAACGCCTTGGAAGAGGCAAAAGTCGTGGCAAACGGCTTGGGGAGGATCACTTAAAATTCCGGATTCGAAGGCTGGCAAGGATAGGTCACTGATTTTTTCTGCAGTTCTAGAACAAAGAGGCCGAAAAAGGGAAGAAAGTTGTCATAGCTAACTTCCTCCTGAGTGCGGTCCAGTACCCAGCCGATGGCAGCCTCACTAGTGTTGTTCTCCAAAATCACGAAGGCAGGAGAGCCCTTCAGCAGAAGCCAACATTTGGCGAAGGCGAGCAATGGTAGACATGTCCTTTTGGCATGTACATACATCAAGACTTTGGACCGCTTCGGCGGAAGTCTGAAAGTCGACTAAGGCAGCTTCGGCAATTCGTTGAACTTCTCGATCCTGTGCCATCTCCCACTTAAGCTTCTCAGAGCTAGTGGACAAAAAGAGCGCGGGTGACGCAAGTCCTCAGAAAGGCAACGGGAAGCCGATGCGAAATGCAAGAAGGCATGCAAATACAAAGGTAACAAGTTAGCCTGCATACTTAGATAACTGTATAGCTATAAAAAGAGAAGTACATCAAAAAGCAACCAGGTCATCCAGTGTTGCACTTGTTGAAACTAGGCTTACTAAGTCCGGCTTGGACAGATTCGGTCCTAGCTAGAGGAGCCTGACCCAGGAGGTCATTCTCAGACGCACCTTAGGAGAGGCGAAAGTCATGAGAAACCTGTGCTGGATCACAAGGAAGTCCAGACTTGAAGGCTCGAAAAGAGAGGTCAACGACCTCTACTGTTGTGGTGGCACAAAAGGACCTAGAGAGAGACAAGGGGTAGTAGTCGGGCTAAAGTTGTTCTCCAAGGTTACAAAGGCAGGAGAACCTTTCAACTAAATTGACTAAGTACGAGGCATCCTACAGCTTTACTTTAGCAGAAGGCAAACTCCAAACAAAGCAGAGCAAGGGTAGATGAGTCGTCCTTGTAAGTTCAAACGACAAGACTTTGGACCACCTTAGCGGAAGTCCGAAAGTCAGCCAAGGCGACCTCGGCGACACCTTGAGTCTCACGAGCATGGGCTAAGTCCCATTGGAGTTGATCGATGCTAGACGACTAAGAGGTGCGCATATGGCGTAGGTCCTCTCGAAGGTACCAAGAAGTGGAAGCAAGGTGCATAAAGTCCTGCCCTCCAAAAACTACAAGGAAGTGGGCAGTCCCCCGAAGTAAGGTTCACTATACCATTGGTGGGAGTCTTAAAAGCAGGAAGAGAAGGAGATCCCGACTAATAAAGAAGCATTCGAAGTTAGTGTATCTGGCAGGCTGTGGACTCAAAAGAACACGGTCCAAGTGTTGTGAGCCAACTATGACTACAAAGACCTTTTGCCAAGTCTTTTTTGAAAAGATGAGGCTAAGGTGGTAGGACTCAGTCTCATAATTAGATGAAAGGGTCCATAATAGCCAAAGTAAATGATTATCTGCGAATAACAAGTTAGAAAAAAAAAGATGAGTCTTTGCCAAGGGAGCCTAAGGAACCTTCAAGTTTGAAAAAACACTTGAAAATGGGCAGTCCCTGCAAAGGGAGCCTAAGTAGCCTAAAGGTTTCATAGAGAGGTGAAAAAGGCGAGACCTTTTATAAAAGTGCCTAAGTAATCTAAAGGTTCCAAAAGGAGGTGAAAAATGCAAGACTTTTTATAAAAGTGCCTAAGTAACCTAAAGGTTCCAAAAAGAGGTGAAAAAGGCAAGACTTTTTATAAAAGTGTCTAAGTAACCTAAAAGTTCCGAAAAGAGGTGAAAAAGACAAGACTTTTTATAAAAGGGCCTAAGTAACCTAAAGGTTCCGAAAAGAGGTGAAAAAGGCAAGACTTTTTATAAAAATGCCTAAGTAACCTAAAGGTTCCAAAAAGAGGTGAAAAAGGCAAGACTTTTTATAAGAGTGCCTAAGTAACCTAAAAGTTTCAAAAAACGGTGAAAAAGGCAAGACTTTTATAAAAGTGTCTAAGTAACCTACTACTTTCAAACAAGCGATTGGGCAGGCGAGACTTTTATAAAAAGTGCCTAAGTAGCCTAAAAACTTCAAAAAATAGGCAAGAACCTAAACTACTCTTCACAATCCGGAAAGCTAAAAAATGAAGAGTGGGGGTAATGTTATAACCTAAAAATATCTCGAAAGACTCGGAAGAGGTTGAGATCCATACGAAGGACAAAGAAGCCAACGCCGACCCCCCGGGGTCGGCCCTTGCATACGGTTAGCCAAGGAAGGCCAGGACCCCCCTGGAATCGGCCCTTGCAGCCTCACCCTTCTCAAGTCCGGCAACGAGTTGGTCCATCCGAGTGGATGGGCCGTTGAGGTCAGGACTCTCCGAAGAGTCGACCGAGTCCAAGTAACGTTTCGAGACGCTCCACCCCGTGGCGTCGCCCGTTACAACGAGTAGGTCCATCCGAGTGTATGGGTCGTGGAGGTCAGGACTCTCCGAAGAGTCGACCGAGTCCAAGTAACGTATGGAGACGCTGCACCCTTGCGGCGTCGCCCGTTACAACGAGTAGGTCGGCCCTTTTGGATCGACCGTGGAGGTCAAGACTCTCCGAAGAGTCGACCGAGTCCAAAATCAAGACCGTTACACATCCAAAGGGTAACGACCAGGAGTTACGTCGGTATTCATACCCAGCTTAATGGCGGGCGTTTCTAGCGGCCGACCATTATATCACCATAAGTGAGCTGCATCGGTTACAAGACCGGCTGCTATAAAAGTCAAGTCATTTCTCCCTTTCAAGGGGACGGATCCTAAGCTAAGTACCCTTAAGCCATTCTTAGTGCTTTGAACTATTTCTCCCTAATTCCGTTTCTGACTTAGGCATCAGAAGCCCTGTGGCTCACACCACACCGGTGTGCCCTAAATTTGCTTTTTTGCAGGCTCTTTCGTCTTCAGCTAAATAAATCTTTATTGTGGATATCCGTTGACCATTTTTCGGCATCAACACTAAACAAAAAGCATTTTGATGTATTATCGACCACGCTATAGTTGAATCGAGTATACCAAATTTAGGAAATACTAGTAAATATATATTTTCCAAACTTATTGAATGTATGTCTATAATTTTTTTTACTTTAAATTTTTGTCTAAATCAAAATCCTAAAAAATGAGATAATATTTATATTCCCAAAATATCATAGAGTCATTTATTAATTAATAAAATCATTCGATTTAATTTTCAAAATAAAATTTTAAAAATTTTATCATAATCAATCTTCTTAACAAATAAAATATATCTTTAACTTTTTCGTTTTTTAATTTTTTAAACGGTTGAATTTAATTTTTAAAATAAAATTTATCAAATCATATCCTCATATATTCCCTAAATAACTAAAATTAGATTATACCACTTGTACAAAATTGTACCTATTGAAGCAGATGCGTTATTGCATTGTACTTATTGATACATATTAAAAATCAAAAGGTATTCAATTTGCACAACATATATATCAATGCATACTACGTGAATATGATTACATATGTCAATTTATTACCATTGTACATATATGTATATCCACTTACGACACATATATATCAACAAGTAAATTTATAACGCATATGTACAATATAATACTTATATATGAACATAAGGTTGAGGTAAATATAGGTAGATCAATGTACATAAAAAAACAAAATAAGGAAATTCGTTGACATGATTTTTTTTTTTTTCTTCTAGTACTATAACATTTTAAAAAAGTTTGATGCTTATGATTTAAAATAAAATTTCTCTAATTTTTCTCAAAAATCAAATTTGTATCTGATCTTTTATTCTTTAATCCAAATGTTCATCACATACAATGATATTGATACTCAATTTTATGCAAACTTTATTCTTTGTAATGTTTTGAGTTAAAAACTTATTAATCAAGATAATACTCTTCATCATCATTAAAAAAAAAAAAAAAATTTAAATATAATAGAGAACTCATATTAAGATTAATTTTAAAATAAATAATATATTTTTTGAAAACAAAATCACTATGAAATAGAGATTCTATTTATAACACAACAATTAAAATCTACAATGGCTTGTCACCAATGAATGTAACAACACAACTTCGAGACTTGTTATGGAAGAATCTCTCGGACGTGAATAATATGTGCTCCGACTATAGTATTCAAAAGCAAGATCATTGGGTAAGTCATCCTTTTGATAGGGTTCTTACTGCATTTTTGAAAAATAGAAAAATAGAGGAGAGGAAAGCTAAAGAATGTGTTTGAATTATCGTTTCATAATTGAAAAGGTCAAAGGTTGAGCAAAACTCTGAAACGCATTGTAGGTGAGTCAGTTATCTTTTAATTCTGATTTTACTTCTTATTCATTATTCTCTTGTTGATGAACTTTCAAATATTCGTTTTAAGTTTTAATTTTTAAAATAGTATTAATTGTTGATTCTTTTGATTTTTCGAAAATTGTCCATTAAAAAAGAAATGATTTTGGTCGAGGATAATACTTTCTTTTTTTAGTAATTTAATTGAATATTATTTTGAGTAGTCTTGTTATATGAGAATATAATGGTAAATAAATTAAAAAAATATAAAAAGCAATTATATGGGTATTATTGTCAAAGTAAATTTATTAATTTCTTAATTTTAATTAGAAATTAAAATTTAGACATAAATTTGAAGTCTTAAAAAACTAGACATTCTCTCCATTATTTTTTTCAAAATTTAGACATTAGCCCAGTTGTTCTACTAATTTTCTATACAAAAACAGTTATTTGAAAAAAAATTGAAATAAAACAAGGTTATATTAAAAAAAAAAAAAGTTATTAAAAGGTTGATTGTAAAAAAAAAAATAAAAAATAAAAAAAAATCATTTTCGCTAACCAACTTTCATCTTTATTCTATTTTGATAATTAAACTTTTAAAAGTCCAATTTTAGTTAAAAAACCTTTGAATTTATTATTATTATTTTTTTAACTTTTTATTTAATTTTTAAACATTCAAAAGTTTAATTTTAGTTTATCAACTTTCAAGTTTGTTTTTCAGCCTTGAACTTAAAAAAAAAACTTAAAATTTGTCCTTAAATTTTTTTTGGGTTTATTTTTCTTTACAAAAATTATCATATTCTTCTTTAAATTTTAAAATTATATTCAAAATTTTTTTAATTGTATTAAAATTATTAATAATATTGAAGCAATTTCAATTAATATTGACTTCAATTTTACCAACCAATTAAAATTTTTTTTTTTTTGTTAAGTTCATATAATAAAATTAAAATTTTGAAAGCTTATGAATCAAAATGAAACAAACCCAAAATTTCAAAACTAAAATTTGAGTTTTGAAACTTAAATAACTAAAATTATATAAAGTTGAACAAATTGAGAAGCTACAATAAACACGGTTTGTGTAACTAATTAATTTTCCTAGGTGTTGGTAGGAAATTAATTTTTTGTTCACGCGTTATTCCTGTTTGGCAATCAAATTTTGAAAGATTATGCAAAGGCTCTTTCATTTATTTGGAATGCTAAAGTTCTATAATTCCGCCTGAGGCTATCAAATTAGCAGATGTTGTTTCATGGAAACTAAAGCGTGGATGGGAAGAGAAGTATAGAGACGAGAACCGTAAAATAAAATAAAAATAAATTAGTGATTGATCGGGTAGAATTTTATTAAGTACGAATAATTTTCTTTTTCTTTTTCTCTCTTCCAACCACACACCGAACATCACATTCATCATGTGAAGGTTGTGTATTCACAAGATTATAATTTAGCTCGTATCAATCTTAATAACTATAAGATTATGAATTGTTAAATACAAGCTAACCTAAGAACTTACGGATTGTTTGGATTGTGGTTTTAAGGAGCGATTAGAAAGGAAGACTTACAATTCTTTTCTAAAACATACATTCAAACGAGTTAATATAACTACTTAAATAAGTACTCATTTTACAATCACTCAAAACAAAATGACTCATCATTTTTAATCCCTCGAAATAATTCTTCGTTTCTAAACCACTAAAAAAATTTCCTTTATTCAAAATCATTATTAATTAAATGTAGAATATATTTGATGAATAGTTTTACCTTCTCATTAGATAAAATAAAATTTTATGTATATGAACTTTTATCATTTATTTATATATATCATTATAAATTTTATGGTATTAATGTGTACCTATGAATTGAAAAGATCATGTGTTCAAAAAAATCACGAGACTAATTCTTTACCTTGTCATTGAATAAAAAAAAAACATTATGAATTTTAATAGTTATTATATAGAATAAAAAAGTTTAAAAATTAGTCCTATGATAAATTTGAAATTTATATTAATGAAATTAAATTTAATAATTTTAACAATTTAAAAAAAGTAAACATGTTTCTAAAATTTATAGAAACAAATATTAATTTGGTTAAGAACACATAAGATGAAAATTATGATATTGTTTCCACACAATTTTTATAATTCTTAGTACACGACTATTATGACTTTAATTGACAAAATATTTATTTATAACCATTTTCTATGTCATGTGACATTTAAGCTTTTTTTTTTTTAAGTAAAATGTTTAACAATTTTTTTTTTATTACGAGATACTATTAAATTCAATTTCATTTGTTACCTTCAAACTTATTAGACATATCAATTTATATGGGTTAAAACGTTTGAAAATACAAAAACTAATACAAAAAAAAAAAATTGGAGCAAATAATATTTTAAACAATAGAACAACCACATAAGTTGATAATAATAATTGAATTGATAAATATTACAAATTAGAAAATTTTAACATTATTTAAATAAAATTCGATATTAAAACAAATTAGAATAAACGAAGTGATAAATATTAATGAAAATTAGAGATCAAACACAATTTTTCATATAAAAATTGTCTTATAAATAAAATAAAAAAATACACATAAATCTTCCCCCAAAATTCACATCCAAACAAGTTATTACCTACAACTCTTTTGCAAAATCTACATCCAAACAAGTTATCGTTAGCAACTTCTTTACTACAATCCGCATCCAAATAGGTTATTGGTTGCAACTATTCCACAAAAATATACAAATACTTTTAAAGTGTCGTTGTTTGAGTGAGATCCAATTTTCAATCCGTGACGCTGGTGTTGAACTGGAATGACATAAACAATGAAACCACGGCCACCACCCTTCAATTTTATTCCATGATTTTTAACTTTGCTTCAAGTAAGAATCTACTTGAATATACTCAATTAACTATATAGCTCCATGATGTTACTTTGTTATCTCTCATATTAATTATTCTATAATAAAATCAAGTTATCCACGTAGGGAGAAAATTTTATGATAGAATGAACATAAAGTTCCTAACTTGGTATAAAATAATAACACATGTACTATCAAAATCATACTATTATTTTTATATTCAAACAACGTCTAACACTAACTTAACAATATCAATATACATTTAAAGACCATGATATATTATTGTAATAAAAAAAAAATAACAACCACTGCCACTATCATGCACAGAAACAATGTCTCCCTAATATTTTAAACAATAGGTTATTGGAAGCCTTTCTCTAATTTCATGGGAATAAAATAATTCAAAACCAAACAAGAAAAAGAGAAGATAATTAGATGAATAGAGGTTCAGAAAATAGTACATTTCATTAGGAATAAAAAAAAAAATGCAAATAAACTGATCGTGCTTTCAACAAAATTACAATCCAAAATTTGAAAAAAAAAAACTAAAAAAAGGAAGGAAAATCGAAAACCTTTTAGACCAAACAACCAAAGATTTTCGTTGAAAATAGAAAGCAAAAGATTCACGTGCTACAAAAAGAGACGAGTCGTAAATGATCCAACTATTTATCTTCCTTCCTATTTACACAAGAAACCTTTATTTAATTAATTATTAATTTCTTAATAATAAAGATTAAAACGACGGAACGACGCCGTATCCAGTAACTCCCAGTTCGATGTCCGTCCGTTTCGCGAACCGTCCTTTGATTCGTGGTCTTGTCTCGGCGTAAGCCTTACGAGATGCGTATCTTATCGTCTTCTCGAACTTTCTACTCTTCCTCTTCTCTCTGTACCTCAACACTCTCGCCTCCCGATCCGCCGCCGTGATTTGCAGAGGCGGAACCGCCGATTTCGTCGACGGTTTCGTGTACGGATTAGAAATCTCTGTCATCGCGTTACCGTCCGGGACGATTCCGACCTCGATCGACGATGATGAAACCTGTTAGCGAAAAGAAGAAGCAGATGATATCGATGATTCTGCCGGATTCATTCATTCAAACTTAATCAGAAATGATTGGAGAGATTCGAGTACTTACGCTGTGACTGACTGACTGCGGATTGAAACTGTACGGTAACGATTTGGCGCAGGGGAAGTCGATCTCTACGGCTTTGCTCTGAACCGGAACGACTCCATCTGCGGCTGAGTTGTTCTGATCTTGCTCTTCTAATTTGGCATCGATGTAGCCGTAATCCAGATCTAGATAAGGATCGATTTCTGGAATAAACTCAAACTTAGCGGAGTTGAGATCTGGAGTTTCGATTGGCTTAGGGTTAGGGTTAGGGTTTGGAAGAAGCCAAGAAGCAGCCTCGGCTTCCTCGGCGGCGTCGGCGGCGTCGACATGTGAGAAGTAACGGTCGTCGAGGAAGTTGATCGCAGCGCCGGTAGGCTTAAGTGCGAGTGAGTCGTAGAAGGGCGTGACAGGGACTCGGTCGTGACGGCGAGCGAGGGGATTGACGGAGTGGATATCGTGGTCGCAAGAGAGGCAGAGAGCGGCGGCGTCGGCCTTGCAGGTGACGTGAGCAGGGGCTTGCTCGCAGACTTCACAGAGCCAAACGCGAGCATGGCGGGAGGCGAGCTTGTTGGCTGCGTGAACTTTGGAGTCGCAGGCAAGGCAAAGGAAAGCAGAGTCGGCTCGGCAGAAGAGAGTGGCGGTCGCCGATTTACACGAGTCACAAAGCTTCGAAGCCATCACTTCAATGGCGGAAAACTGAAGAAAATTGTATGTTATGTTTGTATTGTTAATCTTTTCCTCTTGCTCTATACCATTTCTTTGGTTAATCATTCGTGTTTTGAGTCTATCCGGTGGGGCCAACGAAATCCATTCATGGCCTAATGGAAAAAGAACACGTGGTCGAGCCTTAGCCATATAAACCAAAAGTATTTATCGCCTTGCGTGGGGAAATTAAATAAATGTTAGGGTTCTAAAAGAAATCCTTTTCTTGTCCAAGAAAAAAATAAAATAATAATAAAAGAAATCAAATCAATCTGTACAACAAAGAAAACGTTATTGCCGAAGGGTGCATTTGGGAGACCGAGAATGTAACGTCCGGGATTAAGAGGGGTACATGAATGAACCTAGTCCACATCCGAATGGGAGAGATCTTGGGAGATATAGTCTTGGTTAAGGCTTAAGAGAATTGATTTGTACTACATATACCATCAAGGTGCACCATTCTTTTCGGTGGCACAATCGAAAGAACTTCATAGTTAAGAATGCTTAGCTTGGAGTAGTCTTAAGATTGGGAAGGATCTTGGCTCGATATATAATTTAATGCTGAGCAATGCACCCAACTGATACAATTTCTTTCCTCCAAACAAAAATGCAGCAAGGTTGAATCCACTAATCATGTTTCAGGTATCTCACTGTCTTGCACTTCTACTGCTTATTCTAAACATGATTGGGTAGTAAACTCAGGCGCTTCTAGACATATTTCCAATTGTCAATTCACTCTTTAAAAATTGGCAAAGAGTACATGGTGTTTTTGTTCTATTTCCAAATGGTACCAGACATGAAATTGAATTTATTGGAGATATAGATCTTGGAACTAACACTGTATTGAAGGATGTTCTTTATATTCCCAAGTTTTCATTCAACCTTTTATCTTTAAGTTGTTTGCAAAGGAAGAATTTTGTTTCATCATAGTTTAGTGACAACACATGTTTTATACAGGATACGAAGGATTTGAAGAGGATTGGCAAGAATGAATGTCTGAATGACTTATATGTACTATCCTTTGATTCAAAGATCTGTTCTATATCAGTTTCCATTGATACTTGGCATAATAGGCTAGGACACCTATCAAGATTGGATTCTATGAAAGATGTATTGAAAATTTCCTCTTCTCATTCAAAAATTTGTCATGTATATCCGCTAACTAAACAAATGGACTTTCATTTCCTTTTTAATAATAATGTAGCAAAAGAAGTTTTTTCTATTGTGCATTGTGACATTTGGAGGCCTTTTCATGCACTAACTCATTCTGGCTATCGTTTCTTCTTGTTTGTTGTTAATGATAGATCTAGATACACTTGGATTAATCTTATAAGATCTAAATCTGATGCTCTCACCATTATTCTCATATTTTTTTGACTAGTACAAACTCAGTTTTCTAAAATAATAAAAATCTTTTGATCTGACAATGCCAAGGAACTTCTGTTTATTGAGTTTTTTGCCTCAACTGGGACATTACATCAGTTTTCTTGTATTGAAACACCTCAGCAGAATTCAATTGTGGAAAGAAAGCATCAATATCTATTAAACGTAGCAAGGGCTCTATTTTTTCAATCAAAGGTTCCTTAGGAATTATGAGGGGAATGTGTCCTTACTACTACACATTTAATAAATAGAGTGTTCATGTTGTTATTAGATAATACTACTTTATTTTCTATACACATAATGAAGAGGTCGATTACACTCCTTTGCATTTATTCGGTTGCATATGCTATACTTCTACCTTACAATCTCATAGAAGTAAATTTGCAGAAAGGGCCAAAGAATGTGTCCTTGCTCTATCCTCCAAGGATAAAATGATATCGTTTGTATGATCTGGAAACGAGACAATGCTTTATATCAAGAGATGTGTATTTTCATGAAGAAAGTTTTCATTTTCATGATCATGTTCAAAATGACCCTCATATTGATATATTTCCTGATATTATACTACGACAACCAATAATTGGCTATATGGTTTATCCTACTGCTTCAAATCAGAATTCAGTTTCTCATACTACTTCTCCATCTGTGATTACACCAAATCTTTTATCATAAACATATGCATTGATTAATGAGCAACTTTGACTGAAGACTTCACTGCTGATAGTGAGAATGTCCAGCCCCTTAATGACAATGATCCGATTATAGAACATGTCGTTCCAATTACAGAGAACATTATACCTGCCATTGAATCAGATGCTCCAATTGATGATGCTTCAACACCTATACTCCGTCGATCAACTAGATCTCATCAACCACCGAAATTTCTAAGAGACTATCACTGTAATCTACTTGTACAAAAGAAAGATTGCAAACACAGTACACATTCATATGCTATCCAGAAGTACTTATGTTTTGATCAGAAGACTCATCATGCCAAGATTTTGTTTGCAATATTTTGACCGACTTTGAACCTTCGTACTATCATCAAGTTTCAAAAGACCCTCAATGGATATCAACTATGAACGATGAGATTAAAGCCATGGAACGAACAAAAACTTGGAACCTCGTATCTCTTCTAGCTGAACAACACATTATTGGTTGCAAATGGGTATATAGAATCAAGTACAAAGCTGATGGCTCTAAATAAATATTCAAAGCTCGTTTAGTTGCAAAAGGATCCAATCAGCAAAAAGGAATAGATTATGTAGACACATTTTCTCCAGTTGCAAAAGTGCTTTCGTTAAAATCTTACTTTCTTTGGCTGCATCCCATGATTGGATTTTAGCACAAATGGATGTTAACAACGTGTTTTTGAATGACGAACTCTTTGAGGAAGTTTACACGACCACACCCCCTCGTTCTTACTTTAAAGAAAAGGCTGCTAATTCCTCCTTAGTTTGCAAGTTAAAGAAGTCAATTTATGGTGTGAAACAAGGCTCTAGGAAGTGGTTCACAAAATTTTCAAGTATCTTGCTTGCTCATAGTTTTATGCAATCCATGAATGATTACTCACTCTTCACAAGAGGGAAAGACACCAACTTCACGACTCTTCTTGTCTATGTGGATGATATCCTTCTTACTGGTCCAATGGTTACCGAGGTTGAGGTTGTTAAACAAATACTGCGGAAAAATTTCCTACTCAAAGATTTAAGAAATGCTAAATATTTCTTGGGATTAGAACTTCTTTGATCTAACAAATATCCCAACGAAAATATTGTCTCCAAATACTAGAAAACAACGACATCCTTGCAGCTAAATCGACTACACATCCAATGATGCATAACATAAAGCTTGTTGTTTCATCTGGTCAACCTTTATCAAACGAAGAAGCTACAACTTATAGAAGCTTAATCGACCGACTTCTCTACCTACAAATTACAAGACCTGATCTAGCATTTCCGATTCACAAACTCAGCCAGTTTATAGTAGCACCACGAACTGAACATCGACAGGCAGCAAATGTACTTACTTTGGTATTTAAAAGGTAACATTGGCCAAGGAATTCTACTCAACAAAACAACAAATTTCCAGCTTAAGGTGTTCGTTGATGCAGACTGGGAAGCATGTCTTGACTCTCGACGCGCTGTCTCCAAATTTTGTGTTTTCATAAGAGATTCCACGATCACTTTGAAAAAAAAAAGGCAAGCAACGGTCTCAAGGTCTTCTGTAGAAGTCGAGTACCATGCATTACCTTATGTTACAAGTGAGCTTACTTGAGTTCAACATGTCCTAATTGATCTGCACGTACACTATTCTTCGCCATTCTTAGTTTATTGTGATAATCGTGCAACCATTGCAACACCAACAAATCCCATTTTTCAGGACAGACAAAACACATCGATATTATTGTTTTTTTTTCTTTTATATATAATCAATATCATTAATTTTTCAATGATATTTCATATTTATTAATTTATATTGTCAATGTTGATTTCATATTTTAAAGTAGTGCATATTTTTATTTTCAATTATCTAAATAAATTTTAAATAGTTATTAATTTATATTATCAATATTGTTTTATATTTTAATAAAAATCGTGAATAAATAAATAAAAGATACTATTATTAAAAAAAAACTTCAACATTAATAATAATATTATTAAAAATTTGTAATAATAAAAAATTAACTTTTTTTTTTTATTTATCCACATTAAAAAATGCCACGTCATAAAAAAAAGCGACAAACAATTTTCACTAGTTTTCCCTAAATACTCTTCATCCAAACAAAATATTAATACCAGTCTAACTAATCGCTCTACCAAAACCCTCAAACTAACAAGCTATTAACAGACACAAAACAAAATAAACACTCCATTAAATCTAAACAAACACCTCTATGATTTTTAGGAGAAATGGAACTTGTCAATTGTGCACAATACCTTTCTATATTTTGGGTATAATACTTTTTAATATATATATATCATCTTCTAATTTCTTTAATTAAAAAAAATGTGGATTTTGGTTTCAAAAAATGATTTAAATTTAATTTATGTTTGGATCATCATGATAGATCAACTTGCATATAAATAATTAAGAGTAATAATTCAATGACATCAAAATGACTCAAATGTCATGTGTTCAAATCCCTCAATCTCCAATTATTATTGAGCTACAATATTATTTACTTGTGTTTTATTTTTCATTAAATCAGAGTGGCGCAGCGGAAGCGTGGTGGGCCCATAACCCACAGGTCCCAAGATCGAAACTTGGCTCTGATACATAATTTATTTTTGTTTTTCAAATTGTACATGTCATGCTAAAGATATATTCGGTTAGTTAAATATATAGGCACATATTTGAATGTTCATTATAATAAAGTTTATTTTCTTCATTTTTACATAATATGTCATAATAATTGTATTTATTTTTTAATTATTTATTTGAATGTATTACTGTTTTTCCTTTTCACTTTAACATATGTATACGGTGATATCTCCAAACATGTAATACTATTACAATTGTATGTACTATCATTTTTACACTATGCCATTTTGATTAAATTTACCATATCATTAATATTGTTGTAATTCAATATATTATAATTATTTTACGTTGTGATATTAAGTTGTTCAGTAAGAATTGTAATATATAATAATATATAATGTATAAAAGGGTATTACATACTTAATATACTTTAATATTCATAGGTTGTTCAAGTAGTATCCCACTATGAATCGTTCACGGTGGCATTTGGAACCAGGAGGATTTATAGATTAATTTTGTTTCGATGGATACTACTATTGAGCATGACATGAATTTCATGATGTCCATGGAATAAATTATGACCACCATGAGTATTCATGAAGCTATAGACATGTCATTTATATATGCTAGTATGGGATCTCACCTATATGTGCATGGATGCATTAAGATTGACAATGATAAAGACATTGATCTGTTATATAGAGTTTTATCATTTAGGACTATTAATGGTCGTACTTTGATAGTTGATTCAAGGAATTGTATATCTACCTTAATGATTGGCAACAGTAATGATTCATCAAATATTACAGAGGAGGTTGACAATTATAGGTTTCATTGGACAATAGATGTTGGTAGGTTGCCTTTTAAGTTCACCATATGTGAGCATGATATATTCACGAGTAAACATAGAGTCTACATGTCTCTTAAAACTATTGCATTAGGAGATAATTTTTTGTTTTACACCAACAAATCTTGTAAAAAGTGTTAGCAGTAGCATGTATTGATTGAAATTGTCAGCGAACAATAAGAGCAAGCTGCAAGAGTGATGAAAGGAGTGAAACATGAGTAATAACGAATGTTTTTGATGTACATTCATGCTTATTGAATATTGTAACGAGTTCTAAAAAACAGGCTTCGTCATCTTTTGTTAAGGAAGTAATGATTAATAAAGTCATATTATTGGGTAATGAGTTTGATAAGCCCATAATATTATTCATTATGTTCTTACTCATCATGGTATCAATATTAGTTACTATAAGGCATATTGTGCAAAACAATCTATAATGAATGAGTATTACGAAACTCATGAAGAATCTCTAAAAACTTCCACATTATGCCCAAATGCTGCATAAAAAGAATCCAGGTACTTAAATGTATTAGTAGATTGCATTTTTTTTATTCGATGTTGTATTATATTTTTGTACAAGTTTTGTAATACACCTTCAATATACTAACAATGGTAGATTATTGTATTATTTTCAAGCATTAGCTTCATCTATCAATAGTTGGCAATATTGTAGACTATTTTGAGTATTGATGGTATCTTCATGAAATGCAAATATGGCGGCATGTTATTGACTACAGCATCAAGTGATGATAATAATTAAAATTTCCCTTTGAAAGTACAACTGTTGATTCTGAAAATGATAAAATTTGGGATGTTTTATAAATCACTTCAAAAAGATATTTGATAATCATTCTGATTTGGTGGTGATATCTGATAGAAATAAATCTATAGAAAAATGCAATTGCACATGGTTGGCCGAAGTGTTTCATGGTCTTTGTACTTAACATATAAAAGAAAATATGGTTAAGAAGTATTGTTCCAAATTTGATTCTATAACCTTTTTTAAGGTTGCTAAAGCATATAATCCTATGAAGTTTGAAAAGTACATGGGTCACTTAGAAAGTTGTTGTCCTGGGATACGTGAAGAACTTTATGATATTGGTTATGAGAAATGGTCCAGGTCATTTTGTCCTCGTCAAGATGGGTGTGAGAGCTACAATAGTGTATGAATATAGCTGAAGAGTTACCTATCACAACAATGTTTGCAGAAATAAAGATGCCATCTTAGTGTTGGTTTAATGCTCGAAGGATTCATGCTGCTAGAAAGACGAAGAACTTTACAAAAAATTGTGAAGATCTACTCAGATCTTCTAAAGAAAAAGAAATTTCATGCAGACATTACATGAAATTATAGTATTTTCATTTAAGTTATTGTTCCAAATACTAACAATCAATGAGTTATATATAAATATATACTATGTATACAAGTGTTCTCCATTGACCAGAGTACGTTTCATGTATTATATGGTACAGAGCAACAGCAAGTCGATTTGTTGCAAAAGAGTTGCACATGTCGACAATATGATATACTTGGTATACCTTGTAAACATGCTACTGTTGTATTCATCAACAAAGAAATCAATACAACACCTTATATATCAAACAACTATCTCAATAAAAGTGCAAGGAAGATGTATGTTGGTTTGATATTTCTTGTAGAAAATCAATTAGAACAGGATATACCTCTAATATAAGAGATTTCACACTCCTACCACTTAACACCAAATGTCTTAGCTACTGGTAGACCGAAGAAATCTCGTTGAAAATCGATTCACGAAGTGAAGACTAGACTGAAATGCGGATGTTGTAGAAGATTAGGTCATAACATGAGGTCTTGTAGGAATACTATTTAAGAATGGTTCTTTGTATGATAATAAACTATCATGTTCATGCACGAGTATTACAACATCATAGCTATTAACTACATTTTTAGTTAGGATAGTATTATTATGTTAGACTTTCATAATACCAATTATGTTATTCGTATTTTCCATTCATTTAATTATGGTAAGATGTTCAACAGTGGTTTTGTGTTCAATTCAAATAAGTCCACAATCTCTTCGTATTATGATTATCGGTAATCATCGCAATAAATTAGTTTATCATATGTCCATTTTTAAGTAAAACACAATATCTTAAAACTATGAATAGTATTGTACTCTAAATGGATGATGTAAATGCTAATCATAATGAACAATTATAAATTATGTTAACAGTATTATAGTTCATCGAAATAAATAAATTTATCAAGAAATTGTTTCATATTTTAACCATACATCAAAAAAAAACTTTTAACATTATAAAATATGAATTAACCAAAATTCTAAAGTTGTGCTAACAAAGTCGTAAACCTATAAATTTAAACCTTGTCTTCAAACATAAAATAACATGAAATGTCTAGAATTACGATAGTTGTAAAAGGAGTTTAAAGCTTGGAGGATCATAAAGTTGTGAACTCATTGTGTTCTCTTTTCCGCTTTCCTCTTCTTTTCCTTTATCTTTTTATCCTTTGCTGAATCAAACTTTGACGTAAATGGTGATTTCATAATACTCGAAGGCTTTAACCTTTCATCACAATCGTTCGTTTGTCATGTAATCTTCGCGAAAGTCCTCTCCTCTAAGTTGTCATCACACAATATTAAAATAAAGTATAACATAGTAATCATAGAATATAGCTATATTGTATCATACAATGTTATTTCTTACGACGTCTATGTATACGCCTTGGCCAATGTTTCTTTTTTTTCGATAATACTTCATATTCACCAATCTAAATACATAATTACAATTGAAATTATAACATACAATGTAATATCATATAAATTATAAATATAATCACCTTGTTCTCTGTTTGTGTATCAACATATGCTGATTTTCTTTATTTTTTGCAGATTCATCTATCTACTGAACATCCTACAATTTCATCATTCAATATTTTTAATACAGTATAATAATATAACACTACAACATAATAAATTTAATACCTTGACTTATTCATTTGCAATTGGAGCAACAATTTCAAAAATATCATGGACATCTTCATTGTTAGGTCATCATCTTCATCATCCTTTGGATCTGGGCTACCATTGTTAGCATCCTTTCCAAATACATCATCACTTTTTTCTTCTCTAATACTATCCAACTTCATTTGAATTCTATCAATCTTATCACCAAAAAATTCAATAGTTTTAAACAACTATTAATGATGTCTTCACATTCACTTTAAACTCATTTAAAGACTATAATCTCAGATAATCTTCAATACACATTTCTCTCCTCCAAATCTTCCTCCTTATCCTCATTTCTCTTAGTAATAACTTCATGAAACAATCCATCATCATTTTCCTTTTGCAAATCATTATTATCCTTTAATCATTTCTCATACTCTAAAGCCTCATTAATTTCTTTTTTTCCAATAATCTTAATCATACTTCTCAGTACTCTCATCTTCAAGAACCTATTTATATTAATAAATGACTAAATTATAATGGAGCACAATATTATAATTCATAAATAATAATTGAGCAAAGTATTACAATTATGGTATATAATACATAAAAGCATTACAATATTCACTTTTTCATCTTCAACCTTTGTAAAAGCAGGTCCATCATTCACATCCCGAATAATGAAGAAGTCGAATTGTATTATATAGAATTATTAATATATCAATAAAATATTTACATCAATATTACAAATAAAGTATGCATACCTTTACATGTTCAAAAACTTTGATTGCTAGGTTAGACCATTTAGGTTATGAGTCTGAATGCTATTCAACATAAATTGTGCCATGTTGCAATTCAATTACGTTCTTTAGATAGTAAATATATGCATTCATACGCCCATATGAGTAAGGCGTATGAGAATCCATCAATCCCAGTACTTGAAGAATCAAGGTTCAAGATTGACATTTTGATTTAGTTAATGGTAGTACTCTAAACTTCTCGTCCCCAAGGGTATGATTCGTGTCGTCTAGCAACAAGATATGGTTTTTCTTCACCTTTTTGTGACCGTGCATACTGGTTAAAAATATTCTATGGTATAGAGTTTTGCCAACTTAACCATATATTTTCTAAGTATATTATTCAGATTCTTGAATAGGTTAGAAATGTCATTTCCCTTTATGTCTTTGATATTATGGAATTATTTCCCCATAAACTTTCCTAAAAAGTTTTGTTCTGTTTAATTTCGAATACTCTGCAATTCAGTCATGTTATCAACTCAAACCCCTTTATGGTGAATTCCTTTATGACTTCATTCATGTTGAACCTAATATATTTATCAATTATCGACTCACACTGTCTTCTAATTAGATGGTACATCAGCTGTGCTTGAAATTTATTTATATCTAATTCAATAAATCTTCCAACACAACTTTTTTTGAATCTCTTTAAATATCCCTTTTAAGTGTCATTTTTATATTCTTCACAAAATCGAGTGTACCAAATATATTCAATTTATGTGTTGCCAAGCATTTGTTCCCTAACAACAATAGAGTTTACATGTTTTACAATAATATTTTTTACACATAATTTATAATACTAGCTTCATAATGAATTTTAAATATATTTTATAATACACTTATCTTATAAGAATAAGATCTTTCCACCCCTCGTACTACACCTCTATTCATTCTCTTTCTCTTAACTAACGACACAAGTGAAGTATGTACATAATACCATATTATGTGGTATTGCATGTTAAAGTATCATACTGTAAAATGTTCACCGACATTTTAACAACCATTTTTCGCTACTCCAATATAAACCTACAAAAACTACTCAAAATTTATTGCATTATTTCATTCATTCCAAATTTTTAATAATACAATATTATACATACCTCTTCACTACTTACATTCTTTTCTCCAATATTCATTGTATGGTCCTTAATAGTCTTTTCATCTACACAAGAAGTAATAAATTAATCAATTGTATTGCATATCAAACAATTATTATGATAAATACAATATTTTATATTATGTATTACACATACTATTCCATACTTACTTAAGAAACATGTCTAAATAACACCATTATTCTACATGTATTTTTCGGATTGACACCCATTTCTGATGAGCTTTAGTTAGACAAAGAATTAGAGATTGATGTCTACAAACGAATGAGTGATTATTATTTATATATTTCTAATGTAACTTTAAAATATTATAATATGATATTTAAGATCATCCTTAATTGTGATCACTTCATTTGATTTAACTGCCTAAAGTCCTTTAGCTCTATAAGATAAACCTAATTGAGGTCTTTCGACACCATCAAAACACTCATCTAAACATTCATTTACAACTACTTCAAGATCAGGATCAGATCAGTAACAAGCTCTAATCCAAAGCTCTAACCGCATATTGACTACCTAGCTTGCTATTAAAGTGTAGTAGCTATAAATAAGTGATGAGTAATATTGTAAAGTGAATTTTTTCTTTTGTATCTTTCACTCTGACAAGAAAGAAGAAAAAGTACATGAATGCTAACCTGTGAATTCCGTGGACGTAGGCCAAAGTTTGTTGGACCACGTATCCTCTTGTGTTGATTCTTCTAAACTCTGACTTTACCTTAATACATTCTTTATTAGTTTGTCTTGCTTGTTGTAAAAGTTTTTGATGAGCTCGCACAGAGGAAAAGAAATCAGTTAGCATGAACAAAGCTGAGGAAAAAGAACTTTCGGGTTCTTTCTTTAATAAACATTCAAATTCTCAAAAAAAAAAAAAAAAAAAGAAAAAAAGAGAAAGAAATTGATAACATATCTAGAAGATCAAAGATGAATTCCAAAGAAGTGGATTGGCGAAGAATCGCCAGAGCTTTCGACATAGCTTAAAGAAAAGAGAAACATAGATGATCTGAAGATGAACAGTTGAAAGCTCATGGGTTTTGTTCATTCAAATTGGAACCAGGACGTGTTAGGCATGGGAGATTAAAGGGTTATGAGTTGGAGCAGTGGTATGATCCTCTTCTTTGGGTCAGGTTTTTGGCTATCAAACTAGAAGTAAGTACTTTGGGGCCTATTTAAAATACATCTAATCAGCTGCAGGACCTGGTTAAAAATAACAAGTATGTAGAAGATTCGATCAAAAACAAGTTTAAATAAGTTGAAAATTTTAAGTCAATTTATTGAATGCTCACTAGAGTTTCATGTAACAAATGCCAAAATTCGATGGTTTGAGGATAAGTTAAATATCAAAACACTACTACGAAAAGACATCTTTGATGTGGGGCAGAACTAGAGATCGAATGACTCCCATGTCAGACAAGTATAAATGACACTCAATAGTATAAATTAACTACAAAATTTATACATATATATACAAATATAAATGAAACTCAACCCTCTAGTGCAGGTGGGTTTGTAATTTTCTAGTAAATGGTTTGTGTGTGTGTGTGTGTGTTTTTTTGTAATTATAGAAATACATTAGTTATTTATTATAAGTAATATATAATATTAACAATTCATTTTATTTAGAAGTATTTGTATGCTTAGCCAAATTAATATAAAATATTATGTAGGTCGTCAAAATTTAAAAAATTAGCAAAAATATTCATAAGTTAAAAAAAAGTAATAAAATGTCTAAATTGGTAAGTAGGATACCTTACATTAATTATCAGCCAAATTTTCGTTATAGAATAAATTAGAATAAAATCTTTAATTCCATGATTTTCTCACTCATTTTTTATTATTATGTGTTCCACTTCCCAATTTTCTCAAAATTTTCTCAAACGTCTACATTTCTCTCAACCACAAATTATCTCTTTCATTTTACTAACGCTGCTCGATGATCTGAAATTATAAAAGGTGATCCATTTTTTTCAGTAATTGAAAGTGGCAGACAATATTTTGTATTATCGATGAAATATAGGCAATGGAAACTACATAATTAAAGGAATACTATGTTTCTATACTAAAATTGATACATTGTAATGTGTTCATATTAAGTATGATTTATTTATAGAATACACTTACAATACAATAATTATTATTTTCTAATACAAGTTGGGGATGAACACAACAAACCCTACGTAGAAGACAATCACACATTGAGTGAATACTAATGTATGGCTAGTACCAGCTATAAGCTATACTCGCTTTAACTTTACAATACAATTATAATACTTGTAACAAATAATTGAAATATGAATGTAATTAATGACACACCTATGAATACAAATATTAAAGAATATTAGAGTGAAGTAAGATAAACTACTGAATGGAACTTTTGCATACTCATTGCGACTGGGAAGAATGACGTATGAACTTTTGAAGGAATGGGAACACAAAAATCAGTTAATGTTTGAGAAGAAAACACCTTGGTTGAGCGTTGATAAGATATATCTAGAAACAAGTACTCTTAAAGTTCTTAACGAGGAGCTAGAAGAGTTCCAGGGTATAAGTTCTTCGCATGAGATTCAAGAGCCAAAAGAAAGATGGAAATTGTTAAAACTTAGAACATAAGCCCAAGTTCAAAATGAAAACAAATTGTAACACAAAGAGGCCCAAGAGATATTAGAATTGATCAGCCCAATATCTTGAACCATGGTTTGGCTTGCCTGAACTATTGAACCGGTTTTTGTATGAACCAAAAACTGAAATCGATGGCTGAGATTCGGCATGTAACACAAAAGAGAACGGCTGAGATGAGACCACTTGTTTGACTCACCTTGTCGGTTTGGCCTGCATGAATCACACGTTGATTCCACTCTATTTGAAGAACAAAACCCGACAGGGTTCACTGTTCAGCTCATTCGATCAAATTGATTTTCTCGTTCAGAGATGGATGAACCTTTGATGATTCCTCTCTGTGATCTTGATTGTTCTTGATCGATTTCGTCTTCAGTATCACCTTCCTTCTGCGATAGTGATGAATCAAGATTTCATCACTTGATTCTTTGCTTCCTCGCACCTTCTTGACCTAGCAATTACAGTT